>VXAX01000984.1:119218-160612 GCA_013399835.1 Leptocoma aspasia | reverse complement strand
TATAAAATATTCCTAACAAATACATCTGCAAAGATAATCTTGTAAAAGTTTACTAAAATGTGCATTTCTTTTCTTTAAAATCCTACAAATAAATCCTTTTTTTCTCCCATTCAGAAACTTTAGGGATATCAAATCTTCTTGTCTTTGATTTTTTACCTCTTTTGTGATTTCAGAAATGGTTTCGTATTTGTTCTTATTTGACACTTTATTTGACAGAGACGAATGGTTTGAATCTGTAATGGAGGCTTTTTCTAAAATGTTTGTAAATCACTCGAGTTAAGCATTTGTTGAAAAGATACTTAATATGCTTAAAGAGCTTGTCTTTTTCTTTATAGCCTGATTTTCAATTGCCCTTAGAACTGTCATATTTTAATTTACCTGCCCACATAGTCATAGAAGCAAGAAAGAACTTGAATTTCTAATTTAAAAATATTATAAGAGAGCAAAAAGCAAAATAGCATATTTTTAACTCATTAGGGCACTTTTAAAATAAAATGGTGTAATTAAAATAGATTTACTCTCAAACAGAAAGATGGATGCACTTTGAATTTTCAGTCTAAATATATCAAAATGACTCAGTTTTAGCATTTGCAAGCTTTATTTAACCTATGCAAGTGTATTTGTTTTCTCAAGGATGTCTTCCTTTCTCTGAGCCCCCTCTGTGCATCCCCTTCATCTCCCCTACTCCTTCAGCTCTTTGGTGTCTGGCACATGGGCAGTGCCCTGGACTTCTTTGGGATGTTCTCAGTTGGAACAATGGGAGCAGAATTTGCCTCATTTTTGGGAACGACCCCACTGCCAGATGGGCTTTTCCCCTTTCTTAGTTAGGCCTGAACTTCAGTTGTATAATTAAGATTTCATCACATATTTTTTCTTTCCGTATTTTGGTTTACTTCCCTTTCTTTTCACATTCCTAATTAGATAAATGTACAATTAGGATCATAGAGTTAATGAGTATTATTTTGTCCCTTTCTCAGGTGAAGAAACTGAATGCCATGGTGGCAGAGAAGAAGGCAAGCCTTGCTCCTGTCATCAAAGAGCTGAGGCAGCTGCGTCAGAACTGCCAGGTTTGTAGAAACACTCCTCTCTTTCTGTGTATTCCAAGTCAAACCCACAAATAAATCCAATTTACAGATCTCTGAAGTGCTCTGCAAGGACATGATCAACTCTGAGGAAAAGCTGGAAATAGCAGAAAGTGTCAACAGCATTTGCAGCAGGCAACGTGCTAAAGGTTGGGATTTGTAAAAGCTGACAGTGCAGGCACAAAATTCAGTCCTTTACAGCAATTTTAAAAATTACTACATCAGGGGAAAATGTGAAAAGTCATAGTTCAAACCCAAAGCAAAGTTAGTTTCAGATTAGTTGCAAAGCTATTTCTGTATTTCAGCACTGGTAATCCCAACCAACATTGTCCTTTTTGAGTGGATTGCAGATAACTTCTCATCCAAATGTTGGCTACATTGATCTAATTCCTGCATTAGTCTGTGGCACCGAAAAATTTGTCCATTTGTTCTCAAAATTTTTTAGAGAGCTGGGGGAAAAAAAGTCTTTTGGGTCTACAGCTGCCATAAGTTGGCTCATTACCATGGAATTAAACAAACTCATGCATTTATCTATCAATGAAATTTCCAGAAAACCTGCTTTTAATGGTTCCATTCAAAGTGTCAGCAGATGAAAGCCAGTGAAGGGGTTGATTGTGCACAACTGGCTTTTCATAGGGAGCACTTATATTGATCATTTCTTAATGTCTATTTTTATAATTATATGTTCTTTCTTCTTGCAAACACAGCCTTGTTACCCTGGCAGGGCACAGAGGGAATTTCCTTCTCTCTGATCCCCAGAACGTGAGGGGGTTGTTGGCTTCCCTGTGTAACCACAGCCATGTGCCAGCGAGGGTCACATTCCTGAGTGTGCCAGGAGCTGGGGCTGGGGTGTGAGGGGCCTGAGTGTCACATGCCAGTCAAAGGAAGATTTCACAGATGTGCCCTTTTGCCCTTTTCACCAAGGAATTAACTCAAGAATGTGATGAGAAGAAAATCCAGTATGACAGTTGTGCGGCCGGGCTGGAGACCAACCGCTCGGCGCTGGAGCAGGTGAAGGGGGGCTGCTCCTGCACAGGGATTAATGCTGGGGTACAGTGTTCCCCTGCCCTCCCTCAGGAGGGGGAAAGTACAAATCCAGTCAGGGAGTCAGTGTGAGCCACAGGTCATGCCTGAAGCTGCTGTGTGGGATGGCTGCAGTCACACGGGTCCTGAACAGCAGCACAAGGATGCTTCATCCACCTCTGATCAGCAAGGACGTGCATCTGCCAGAAATGCTGCTGCCCTGGACACTGTCTGTTGGGGAAGAATTTGACCATAAAATAAAGATTAATTGATCAGGACTAATCTTTATATGCAGTTAGCAGTTTCACCGCATTAGCAACAAATTCAATGGATAATTAATGACTGAAAGTGGTGGTGAGGAGACTTCATTAAATGGGACTGTCTTGTGTTCCTGCTTTGGCTCACTCCATCACTCCTGTGAATTTTGACTGGGCTTGGTTTCTCAAGGCCTTGCCCTCAGAAGAATATACTGCAAGGCAAACAGGGAGTACCTTTAAAGTGTGGGTGGATATACAGACAGTCATTTTCCTGCTATAAAAGTTCCTTTGTAGGCTTCTTCATACCAGATGGACCTGGTATGAGATGGACCTTCCAAAGGAACTATTTTACAACAGCAATCAAGGCTTTTCTTCTTGGCAGACAGCTCTTAGTCATTTTCTACCATGTGGTGACAATCACATCCACTGACTGAGCTGGACATGAAGTGTAGAATTCAGTTTTCCAGCTGATGGTCTGAAAATCACACAGTGACAGAGCTCAGGAATTGCAAATGCTGTGCAGCCTGGAATGGGTACAGGAATTCCATTGGGATCATGAGGTTTTTTGGGAATGGACCATTTACAGATGGGAGCAACCCACTATCTCCAGAGTCCTCCATATAGTTATTGATTGGTGATTAACATACTATTGGCATGTCTGTAGCTTCTAACATGCACTTTGCAGNTATATATATTTAAATGATCTATCTCTTTACAGAGCCTGGAGGTCCAGCTGCAGCGTGCCAAGGATGAAATGAAGGCCTACGTGTCCCCAGACCCGCAGGAGCGGCGCAGGGCGGTTCGGTGAGCGGGGCAGGGCNTACTTCCCTTTCTTTTCACATTCCTAATTAGATAAATGTACAATTAGGATCATAGAGTTAATGAGTATTATTTTGTCCCTTTCTCAGGTGAAGAAACTGAATGCCATGGTGGCAGAGAAGAAGGCAAGCCTTGCTCCTGTCATCAAAGAGCTGAGGCAGCTGCGTCAGAACTGCCAGGTTTGTAGAAACACTCCTCTCTTTCTGTGTATTCCAAGTCAAACCCACAAATAAATCCAATTTACAGATCTCTGAAGTGCTCTGCAAGGACATGATCAACTCTGAGGAAAAGCTGGAAATAGCAGAAAGTGTCAACAGCATTTGCAGCAGGCAACGTGCTAAAGGTTGGGATTTGTAAAAGCTGACAGTGCAGGCACAAAATTCAGTCCTTTACAGCAATTTTAAAAATTACTACATCAGGGGAAAATGTGAAAAGTCATAGTTCAAACCCAAAGCAAAGTTAGTTTCAGATTAGTTGCAAAGCTATTTCTGTATTTCAGCACTGGTAATCCCAACCAACATTGTCCTTTTTGAGTGGATTGCAGATAACTTCTCATCCAAATGTTGGCTACATTGATCTAATTCCTGCATTAGTCTGTGGCACCGAAAAATTTGTCCATTTGTTCTCAAAATTTTTTAGAGAGCTGGGGGAAAAAAAGTCTTTTGGGTCTACAGCTGCCATAAGTTGGCTCATTACCATGGAATTAAACAAACTCATGCATTTATCTATCAATGAAATTTCCAGAAAACCTGCTTTTAATGGTTCCATTCAAAGTGTCAGCAGATGAAAGCCAGTGAAGGGGTTGATTGTGCACAACTGGCTTTTCATAGGGAGCACTTATATTGATCATTTCTTAATGTCTATTTTTATAATTATATGTTCTTTCTTCTTGCAAACACAGCCTTGTTACCCTGGCAGGGCACAGAGGGAATTTCCTTCTCTCTGATCCCCAGAACGTGAGGGGGTTGTTGGCTTCCCTGTGTAACCACAGCCATGTGCCAGCGAGGGTCACATTCCTGAGTGTGCCAGGAGCTGGGGCTGGGGTGTGAGGGGCCTGAGTGTCACATGCCAGTCAAAGGAAGATTTCACAGATGTGCCCTTTTGCCCTTTTCACCAAGGAATTAACTCAAGAATGTGATGAGAAGAAAATCCAGTATGACAGTTGTGCGGCCGGGCTGGAGACCAACCGCTCGGCGCTGGAGCAGGTGAAGGGGGGCTGCTCCTGCACAGGGATTAATGCTGGGGTACAGTGTTCCCCTGCCCTCCCTCAGGAGGGGGAAAGTACAAATCCAGTCAGGGAGTCAGTGTGAGCCACAGGTCATGCCTGAAGCTGCTGTGTGGGATGGCTGCAGTCACACGGGTCCTGAACAGCAGCACAAGGATGCTTCATCCACCTCTGATCAGCAAGGACGTGCATCTGCCAGAAATGCTGCTGCCCTGGACACTGTCTGTTGGGGAAGAATTTGACCATAAAATAAAGATTAATTGATCAGGACTAATCTTTATATGCAGTTAGCAGTTTCACCGCATTAGCAACAAATTCAATGGATAATTAATGACTGAAAGTGGTGGTGAGGAGACTTCATTAAATGGGACTGTCTTGTGTTCCTGCTTTGGCTCACTCCATCACTCCTGTGAATTTTGACTGGGCTTGGTTTCTCAAGGCCTTGCCCTCAGAAGAATATACTGCAAGGCAAACAGGGAGTACCTTTAAAGTGTGGGTGGATATACAGACAGTCATTTTCCTGCTATAAAAGTTCCTTTGTAGGCTTCTTCATACCAGATGGACCTGGTATGAGATGGACCTTCCAAAGGAACTATTTTACAACAGCAATCAAGGCTTTTCTTCTTGGCAGACAGCTCTTAGTCATTTTCTACCATGTGGTGACAATCACATCCACTGACTGAGCTGGACATGAAGTGTAGAATTCAGTTTTCCAGCTGATGGTCTGAAAATCACACAGTGACAGAGCTCAGGAATTGCAAATGCTGTGCAGCCTGGAATGGGTACAGGAATTCCATTGGGATCATGAGGTTTTTTGGGAATGGACCATTTACAGATGGGAGCAACCCACTATCTCCAGAGTCCTCCATATAGTTATTGATTGGTGATTAACATACTATTGGCATGTCTGTAGCTTCTAACATGCACTTTGCAGATGTGTTCCAGGAAATGCTTGTTCACAGCTGTGCCTGGCACTTCAGATGTGCTGAGGAACAGGAGTCTTGGCAGCACTGCTGAAGTGTCTGTTAGAAGTCAGGCATTAATAAAAACCTGTTAACAGGCATTTTGCATCTCTGTGACTGAAACTGCAAATCTAAAACCACTCAGTTGTCTTTCACTCTAAAAGAGACTTGTGAGAAGCCCAAATTTTATAAACATTTGAGAAATTATCAATTCAGGATTATTATTATTACAATAATAATTATTAACTCTCATGGTTTATGTGGCAACACAGGGCATCTCCTGGGAACTTGCAGTCACCATGTCCTTTGGAATCTTATTTTTTTCCCACAGGAAGTGAAAGGGCTTCTTGAGGAGTGTGCCCAGGAAGAGAGCAACTACCGTTACATTAACTGCATGAAAAGGGTAAGAGCACAAATTGNCCCCTGGGCAGGATTCTCTCCCCTTTGGGTCACTTGAAGGAGATTCACAAACTGAGGCTGAAGTCAGGAATTTTCTCATTGGCATTTGGACTGGAGGAGTTCACCTGATAAATTTAGAAACACTATAATAATCTAAAAATAAGCAGCTCAGATTCCAGCCTATACTGTTGTAAATGTACAAGTTCTGTCAGACATACCAGATTTGCCCTTCCCACTGGAGAGTCTCAGCCCAGGACAGGCTTTAACTGCCAGCCCCACACTCTGAGGATGGTTCTGCACCATCCCATCAACCTCCATCCTTACCCTCAGTTTCACTGACTCCAGTAAAAAGCCCCTTCCTTCGTCCCATGACTCTTTTCAGGACCCCTCACCTTTGACTGGCAGGGAGAGAAACAGGAAGTACTATAAATTGAGCTGCTGCTTATTTTTGGTGTAGTTTTCTATTTTAAATAGAAATTTTTCCTGCCAAAGATGGAAATGTTTTCTGAGAATGAGATATTTCAGATTCATTATCTGTGCTAAGAAGTCTAAACGTTACCATGTCGTAGAGATTTTTTACACCTAACTAAGTGTAACTTAACTAAATATTTTTGTGAAAGTATTGGGTTGAAAATTTTGTGTATGTTCAGTCTTCTAATACAGCATAAAAGCTAAAACAAAATTCAGGCAAGAGTCAACAAACTGTTTCAAAATTAAGCATCAGAAAAATCCAAAACATTTATAATTTCCAGTTGGTAAAAGTGTCAAAATACCCGGGGCTTATTCTTCATAATTAGCTTTTCAAAGTTTCAGAATATTGCATAAAATAGAAATTCTGTTTTCCAGAAAAGTAAATCTTAGATCCTTGTTGTCAACAAAATAATCCAGTTGGTGTCAGTAGTTTTACAAGGTGGTCTCTGCTTTCCCACCACAGTATTTCCCAGTCACCAAAACATTTATCAAAACAGTTTTAAAATTCATGTTTGCTCAATTTTATGGCCATTGATAGGGAAATGTATCAAACAGTGAGAAAACTCCAGGGATTCTCTCAGGAGAATCCATCAGACCCTTCCTGAAGCCCCTTGCTCTGGTACCACTGGAGCTGCATCCCCGTGGTCTAGAACAGGAGGTAGAGATTACCTGGAAGGGAAGGACCAGAGTGACATCCATCACAGAGACCTTCTGCAAGGATGTGAGGCATGGACATGTTCAAACACTGTGTAGTAAAGAGTGTAGGATAGTAAGAGTAAGCAAAGAATCAAAACTACAAATGCTGGGGAGGGAGAAGAGAAGGATGAGGAGGGAGAAGGTGATGGAGGGCTCTTGCTCCATCTCACAAAATAATGAAAGGCTGTAGGAGATAAACATTTATCTAATGAAGGAAAGATGAAACAGCACAATTAAGCAGAAAGCTGAACAGGTAAAACCTTAGTGATGATGTGACTGTTCATGAGGATGAGGAGCAGCTGAGGCAGCGGGGTCAGCCAGTGGGGAGTGGGAGCTCAGGTTAACTCAAATACTTGGGAATTGAACATCCAGGATGTGGGGATTCCCACGGAGCAGCCATCAGAGCCCAGTGCTGGAAGGGAGCACGAGCCCAGCCGTGCAATCCCAGGTATGGGGAGGGAATGTGAACAGGCTGTTACCCCTCTGTGCTGTCCCTGTTTCACTTCCCCACTGTGGAAATTATCCTCCCACAGGGACCAGCCACAGTCCTGACCTTTCTAAGAGGTCACAGAGCTGTCTCATTTCAATGAGTTACAGCAAACTTCAGTGAAGAGATCTTAGCAAAATATAAAATGAGACGATTACATCTTTCTCTAGACATCCCTTTAGAACCTGAATGTATTTTTCAGCAAGTGCTGGAATGTAAACGGAGTAAAAATGAACCATAAATAGAATTGCACTTTCCTAACAACGTATTGAACAAAAAATGTCTTAATTCAGACCCTCTTTATTGAATATAAACTCTCTGTTCCGTGGAGTCACTTGTTAGGAATGTGAAAAGTTAATTTTCTTTTCTAAAAATAAAAAGTTGTGGGGTTTTAACAAAGTTATTAAGTTACATTCTTTCCAGTCATCATTATAAATAGTAAAGAAAAACTTACTAGGAAAGACATGAAATCTTCTGATGATTACTTTGAAAACTCTACTTAAAAAAAAAAAAGGGTGTTCTGGAGGCCAAATGTGTGAGAACACATGCTGTGTGCCAGGGCAAAGAGGCAGCTTCAGCCTCACCTCCAGTTGGGTTAGGATTGCTGGGATCAGTGGGACAGCACAGCACCTGGAGCAGCCTTAGCACAGCTCTGTTCTGTTCTGGCTGGAATTGTCCAAGAGCAAGAGATCCTAAAGTGATCCAGCTCCATTCCTGTGGAGGCAGGACCAGCTGGCCTCAGGCCCAAGTGCTCCAGTCAAAGTCCTGGAGTAGTTGGGGGAAAGGGAAGGAATAAGGGAACATGGTGCTTTGGGTGCACACAGCTGCTCTCACACTCCAGGAAAGGCTCTGGCATTGTGAAGGCTGACATTTCCTTCTGGAAGTTAGGATTTCTGTACTTGGAGGTCGTCTACCCTGAGCACTTTGGAAAGCTCTTTAAATGAGCTGGGTTATTTTGAATGTCACTAGCTGACTCTCACACCAGAAAAATGTAATAATTACGCACAAAATAGAATTGATTTTTTTTTCAAGTGGATCAGTGCACAGTTTTTTTCCTATTGTCACATTTCAGAAAAGCTGAAGATAAGTCCCTGTGCTGTCTGTGGACGGTGCTGTTGTGGTTTGCATATTGTACTGTCAGGGGTCATGTGTCAGCTTTGTGTATGGCAGAGTGATGAGGCCACTTGGTACAGACAGAGGTGGCCAGCCAGGGCTGTCCATGCTGAATGTCAGCATTAACACTTCTCAGCCTGCACTTAGGCCCTGAAATGTGAGGGCTGTTTTCTGGGAGAGGAACGTGCAGCATTGCCACTGGACTTGTCAGGCCTGGGCTGAAATGCCATTCCCCCTCATTCCTGGACTTTCCCACTCATTCCAGCACTGCATTCACAGCAAGTAAGGGCTGTGGGTCTGTAAATTCTGACACTTGTATGAGTGAGGCTGTGGCTCCCCTCAGGATGTCACCAGGATAAATTAATTACAAAAAGGATCAGGATCTCATCTACATGGTCTCACTGTTGCCCTCAAGCTGGAAGGAGCAGTGATCATGCCTGCTTCAAAAATATAAGAGACCTTAGCCAGTATCACTTTTCCCACCTGCACAGCTGAGACAAGGAGACCTGATCCTTCATATCAAGGGATGCCATGTCCCATGACAAAAAGGGTTTTTGTGTTTCCTCTTCTATCTCATTTATGAACCTCCCAATACTTCCATCATTTTCCATGTTTGCATCATAATTCTGTCCTGTTACATAGAACCAAATCATGATAAAATCACGTTATGTTTCCTTTAGAGACCAGTATACACGAATAATCCTTGAACAAGAAAACCTTGGGAAGGTAAGAATGAGGCTTTTACCTTGTACAGCCATTGTACAGTTTGTATTTTTGTGGGGCTTATTCCCAAAGGCTGTGGTCAGTATTTTATAAAAAGCATTGTGCAGCCTACAGAGCAAATTCCATCACTGCTGGCATTGGTAATTAATACCCTGGAAAAGGATCCTGCTCCCTCCTCAGGGCTTGATTTCCTGCAGGGAATAGCATGAGCTGCTGTAAGGGATAGGCAAACAGCTCAATGTGACAGCACATTCCCTGAAAACCATTTGGATAAGACCCTGAAACAGGGGCATAACAAACTGTGCCAGCTCAGATTTTCTGTTGTATATAAAGCAACCTGTTGAAGACAATAAATTCTGAGCCTGTCACCCTTATCACTGCTGCTAAAGGCCAGGGGATCAGCAGTGTCAGACAAAAGCAGTTGTCCAGTTTTAATCTTGTCTGAAGCTCAGATCAGCAGGGACGAGGCTGGGCTTAGCAAGTCACACCAAACAGCTTTTATTAATTTCCTTTTCTTAGTGTGAGTGATTTTTACAGGTCTGGGCTGCCTCTATTAATAATCAGGAGGGGGTTTAATTGTAAAACATTGATTTCACGTTAGAGTATCACGACATGAATCCATTGCGGTTGCACCTTGATACTGCAAGAGCTCTGCATGGAAATTATGTCAGATTTTTAGCATAAGTTCTCAAATAGATAAGACTAGACAGTTAAAAACCATGGAAATAGTTGTCAATCCATACAAAGATCTAAGTCCTAGGTGTTAATGCCTTTAGCACTTGCAGAGAGTGTTATCAATGTGAACAAAACAATATTTCCATGGCATATAAAAATCTCTGTCATTCCAAGCTGCTTATGTGTGCAACTTTTGTGGTGTAGGGCTGTTGCAGAAATCTGATATTTTTGTATTTTTAACAGAAACTACGAGAGAAACAGAAAGTTGTACGGGAAAGTCACGGGCCGAATATGAAGCAAATGAAAATGTGGCAGGACTTTGAGCAATTAATGGAATGTAAGAGAGAATGTTTTCTGAAACAACAAAATCAAGCAGCCATTGGTCAGATCATTCAGGAAGGAGGTAAAGATAGGCTTGTGTTATGAATTCTTCCTCCTGATACCCACATGAAGTAGGAAGACTCGTGTTAAATACTGTTGCTTTCATCAGTCCTACAATTTTTGTACATGGTTTGGTTTTGGTGCATAAACAGAGAGCAAAGAACCCCTCTGGAAGCTTTGCTCCAGTGTCTCAGTGACAGTGTGCCTGTGGGAGCTGTTGGGAGGGCTGCACTGGGGTGAACCTGCTCATAAATCCGTGTTTTATGAGGCTGGGAATGGCAGGATCTGTAGGGAGATCAAAGGGAAACAAATCCTTCTGCAGGGTCACAGAAACCACGTAATTGCTCTGCCTCATTCTCTATCGATAAGGTTACATTTTTGCAAGGCCTGCGACTTGATATTGTATAATTGTGTCCCTCCTGGCTTGGCCCTGTTGTCCCTATTGTCCTTACCCACCCAGTGTGGCAGCAGGAGCTGTCGGCCTGGCCCCAGCACTCCTGCCCATTCTTTCCTTGCACGGCTGAGCTCAGCTGATTGCCTGGAGAACAATCACTTGGGTTCTGAGCTTTTTCCATTATCTTTTACTGTTGTTAACAGAAGTTTTTTTCTTGCACATTTACCTCCTTTATATTTTCTGAGTTGCCAGTGTGAAAATGTAAGGGGAGTTCTGCTGAAGCTTTCCCCAAGGAGGAGTTTTGAGCTGTTTTGTCTGCTTAGTGCAATTCCAAAGGGATTACACACACAAAGAGGGTCATCCCCGGGCTGGAGGTTATCCATGGATGTAGATATGGCCCAGGGGTTCTTGCATCTGGCTGGAGTGCAGCCCTGAGCTGGGAGCCCCAGGCTGTCCCTGCCCTCAGAGGTGCCCTGGGGCTGAGCTTGGGGCACAGGGATGGAGGTGAGGACTCAGAGTGTCCCTCACATGTCACCATTCCAGATGAGCAGCTCCTGGCCCCTGTCACAGATCAGCAGCACAGAGATAATTCTGTGGGACCAGAACTCCTGCTGTTCTCCGTTGGCTTACTGGATTCCTAGATAGGTTGGTGGGGTTTTTTATAGTTTTTCCTGCCTGAAGTAGAATGTCTTTTTTCAGGATATAAAAAAAGTAATTTTGCTTTCTTTGATACCTAACTATGAAATCTTCTGCTGGTTTCTATATACAGAGAGTATGGTAATTATAGAGTTTCTGGTTTGCCTTTGCATTAAATATATTTGTTAACAGGACTAAAATAAAAGCTGGCAAAACTACATTTTGACTGTATGGTATTCTTTTTTACATTTTTTAGGTGAAAGAAGGAGATAGTTGGTGGCTGGGCCACAGGAAAAACAGGTTATTTAATGACATTTATTTGAGAAGTTTCCAAAGGGCTCACAGTGTGAGGAGTGGGTCTCAGATCCACGGATCCCAGGATATCCTCATGCCAGCCCTCCCACGCTGCCAAATAGCTGGAGATAGTTTTTCCCAACAGCTGCACGCTGACCCCACTGTCCAGGCCAGGGAGAAGAGCAGGGTGCCCCTGGCACAGGGTGGAAGGAAGGCACAGGCACAGGTAGAGCTGTGCCACCACCCCCTGCCTCCAGGAGCTGACTGCTGCAGGATTTAGTGAGGCAGGGAAGGAATCTCTGGCAGGGAGAAGCTCAGGAAAGGCCAGGCTGTGTGGGGTGGGCACAGCCATCTCCAGAGACACCTGGGTGCTTTGTGCCTCATGCCCTGTGCCATCATTCCCACACAGCACCTGCACAGGGCTGCAGAGCTGGGAAAGCCACGGCAAAGCCATTCCTGGACTTCCAACGGGGGCGTTTGCTGAAGGCTTGACAGCAATAGTAAAATAACACAGACAAGGAGATACGAGACACGCTGAAAACGTGGGATAATCACCAAAAATGGACATTTAGGTTACTTAGGAATCAGCCTGTGGTTCAGAGTGACTAGACAGGGCAGGGAGAAAGGGGATTTCATAGACTGAAAGTCAAAACTTTTAACCAAACCTTAGAAATCCTATTTGACTGGACCATTTACACAAAGATGTATGACAAGGATTAGCCTGCTGCCCAGGAAAAAGCAATGCCTTGGAAATTCACAGCAATGATGTGGACTAAGACTGACTACAATAATTTTCTGGTTTTCTGTTCAGTTACCCTAAAAATAGTTCATCTTTCTTCCTTATAAAAACAGTTTATTGCTAGTTACTCAAAGATGACGTGATTGTTGTTCTGATCTGATTAGTGCTCTGTCATTTGTGCTGCACCAAGAAAGGGCACACAGATTATACACTGCAGCAGCAGCAGCAAAATGACTTTCTGAGATGAAGCAGAAAATCATAATAACTGTTATCAAAGGAAAATTGGAAAAACTCAAACACTATTTTTAGCTTTTTATACAAGTGGACATTTAATAAATGCAGCTTTAATGGATTATGTTCACTGGCTTTTCCACCTAGTTCAGGATTTGATGTGAGCATTCAAAAATCTTGGAATTTCACAGTTTTATCTTCCTATCTTTCAACAAAAATCTAACTTCTCAGTTTTTTACTTTGTTGTTATTAATAGCCTGGCGGGTTAATGAGATTAAACATCTCATATGGCAAATTACTTGCATTTTTATTGGGAAGGTCCAAATAAATGAAAAATGTAGGTAAATTTGGGGCAGCAGCACTTACCAAATTTGTCCCAGCTGGAACACTGATCCAAGCAGTCACATGAGCAGCAACTCACTTGGTTTCCAAAGGCTTCTCCTTATCCCTATCCAGAACTGGATGAGGAGGCATCCCAGCTATAAAACTACTGTAATATTCTGCAGCTTTGGGGGATTTAGTGGCGTTGATTTCAGCTGTCCTTGGAGCTACAGCAAGATCCACATGGACCTGAGAGATAAAATAGTTCCAGGCATCAGAAACAGGCATGAGAAAGCAGCACATCCACTGTTTTGTGAGAGCAGCCATTTACCATCTGGGTATCAGATAATTTGCTTTATATTAGAGGTATCATCTTACTTCCATTTGAACTATAATAAGTAAAATTGATGTTATTAAACTTCCTTCACTACCCAAATCTAGGATTGCTTATTTTCATCTCTTTACTCTCATGGAGATTACTACTGAGGATGTCACGTGCATGTAGGTGCCCACAGTCATGAAGGTTGTTGTGTTTAAATATCCCAATTTCCAGAGCTTTCTTGACAAGACTTCCCTACAGTGTGGTGCTGCTCTCAGTTACAGACCAGGCTGCAGCAGAGGTGTCCTGGAGGTGTCCATGGATAATGTACTACCCATGGAATGAATATGGGATCTTGTTCAGGAGCTGGAAGAGCAGGTCAGAGCTGCACCTTGGGTCAGTGTTTTGTGTCTGGCCCAGAGGCAGCTGGGTGCTCCCTCCCTGGTGACTGTCCCCAGAGAGCCATCGATGCAGAGCCCTTTGGCTCAGCCCAGTGCCCAAATCCCCTCGCTGGCAGTGCTTGGCCAGCCTGGAGCCAGCTCCCGCAGGAAGGCAGATGCTGGCAGACTGAGACAGAGCACTGGAGCCCTGTCCCCTGAAGTGTCCCCTTGGGAGAAAGGCTGTGACACAGCGGGGCGAGGGACACTTCTCCATCACCCTGGCTGGGTCTGGGTTCTCTCTCTGGCCCTGTGTTTGCCCAGAGCTCATGTAAAAAGCAAATCCCTGTGCCCGGTGCTATCACTCCCGGCAGGAGGTTCCTGCCGAGGGAACGCCGTTAACCCTTCATCTGCCTCGCTCCAGTGCAAGGTACCAGGACTGACATCCTCATGCCGTGCCAGCGTTCCAGTAAGGAAGTGTTACACGAATCAACAACTTTATCACAAGGTCCCACCTGTCTGGCAACACCCACGCGGGGAGTTGTTTTCTAACAATCACAATCTGACCTATTTTCAGCTCGTTTAAAGCGTTCTTTAAATTCTCGGTGTGAATTAAAGCGGGCTCTCCAAATTCTCAGTGCCTGGCTCTGCAGCAGTAGTTTCGCAGTGGCAGTCTCCAAACCCCCGAGGCAATCCGTGTTATTCCAGGGGCAGTGGGTGAAAAGGGCGTTTTCCACTCTGATTTCCCTGATTCCCGTGGTGCTGTCACCCTGGGTGAGCAGCTCCGGGGCCTTGGAGAGGGAGCAAACATGTCCCAAATAATCAGCAGGAACTGGGAGACAAACCTTACTTTCACCAAATCCTTCTTGACTTCAGTGGGAGTTTTGCCAAAACAAGGTCTGCTGGATTTAGCTCCGTTCTTCATCCTGACAGAAAAGCAGGAATTAAAGGGCCCATCATCAGATTTATGGCACACTGAAAATACAAATAACAGTAATTATTTAAAATAACGCCTTTCAGCCAACACAAATCAATGTTCCATTGGACATGTTCTAATTTATAACAAAAATTAAATGTTCGTGGAAGATTTTCTCAGCACAAACAATCGAAATAACAAGTCTTGAGCAAAGTGGTTTGAATTTTAGTAGACATTTATGAGAGGCTGCTGCACAAATCCAGTGCTGAAATATTTTGAGTGTTTATCATTTGATTAAAACTGTATTCTTTACCTTGTATTTAAAGGCATTATTTATATTTAGTACTAAAAAGTGTATTTTTGCCCTTTTTTTTTCCATTTCATTCTGCATAGTAATGAAAAAACTGTTTTTGCTAATTAGGATACAAACATCCAGCATTTGTTGAAAGCCAGGAGCTGGAGTTCTTTTTCTGCAAATGGATCTACTCAAGCCAATGTCTATTTTCCTGCTTCAGTTCAGTCTCTTCATACACAATAAGATGGCATTTTTAAGCTTCTGAATTTTATTGCAACTGCTCAAGTTCTAAACCCACTCATTTATACAATAAGCACTTAATTAAGTCTACTCTTGAAATAGGATAAAGCCAAATCCTGCACTTTTTGCTAATACCAGGAAAAATGCAGCTGACAGGAATATGGGAAAAGGGTTCTTACCAGCTATCACAGATAAATTCCTTTCTCTCTCCTTACTTATTTTTCCTGGAATGGAATAGGAAATATGCTTTTCTCTTTGGGAGCAACAACAACAAAACCATAAATATGTACATCACATACAAATAATGACTAAGTAAGGGAAATAATGAAGGAACCAATCTCCCAATTTCTTTATACATTTTATGACTGGTTCATAGTGAAAAAAAACTAAAAACCATTAAGAGTCTCTGCAATTAAAATTTGTGGGGAGTTAATGTTTGGTTTTTTGAAACTGGATTACTCTTTTTTAAACAGCAGTTGAAACTCTAAGGTTATAAATAATTAATAATTCAGCAGTTTACTTGGTTTACACTACCACAGCATATTCTGGTGAGTAAGCCAGGTTTAGACATTTCTTTGCAGTTATCAGAAATTTTAGAGCCATTAGTGAAGAATTACCAAGAGCAAAAAGGGCTGATTAATTAAGTCAGGATTCTAAAAATGGAAACATTTAAAATTAAAATAATATTAAAATTGTACATTTTGCTTATCAACTGCTATTTAAATGATGCAGTGCCCTAAAGCAGCTTTCTGTGGACTGCAGCATTAAAATCTTGGAGGTTTTTTAAAGTATTTATAAAACACTGTCCCCATCTCCCTTGTTCTGTGCTTGGAGCCTGCCGTGTTTTTATAGCGCGTTAAAAAGCAAACAGAACTATCAGAGCACTGAAAGTCACCCACAGACAACCTGTTCCACAAATATTTTACATTCATGTTACATCTTCTGGCCCAAAGGGTTTCTCTCCTTGCTTTTCCCTTCATGTGGGCTCAGAGAGCAGCGAGGGAGGCAGTTCATGTTCCTGGGGCAGTGAGGGAAATTGGGCAGTGCCAGGAATTGGGCAGTGCCAGCATCATCCTGACATTAAATCTCCTTCAGGAAACATCTCCCACAGCTCCTAACCAGGCTCTAACAGCGAGGGGGAGCGTGGCTCACTCACAGTGGGCTCTTGCTGCTGTGTTACTGCTCCTTTTGTGGTTTTTATTTACTACGCTGCACTTTGATATTTGTACGGGAAATGCACCACTTTAAACTCTCATACCATGAAGGTTCTTTTCTGCTTCTTGGTTTAATTGAAGGTTGATCATAAAACACAGAGAGGGAAAGAGGGAACTCATACACTGGAAGAAGCACTATAAATATTTTCCCAGGGGCATGAACACAACCTTGTATCACTTCATCCAGTGTTGTGGAAAGAATTAGACAACCCCTTCATGAAATATCTAAAAGGCGTTTACAATTCAATCCCAAATTAACGTGGCTTTTTCTTTAAAGAAAACATCCCATAATTCTTAATTCTGTTATCAAGTTTATTCTCAACCTTTGAGGGGATTCACTTGCCGGTGACTTGGCAGTGTCAGACAAATGTCTGACTTTTATTCTGACACTTGTTGAAGAATTTGATTGAAACTATATATGTCTAGATAACACCCAACAAAGTGCCCCTCTTGCGTTTGTTTCGAGATATTTTTGGAAACAACAGAGGCGACCTTGGACAGAGCTGCTTTTCCAATTTAGGAATTCATTTGGTCTAAGAGAGTAAAATTAAACTCTTTAATCCGTTCATGTACCCACAAACAAGACAGTTTAATTTTATGCTACTGCAGAATTGTTTGTCTGTACCTTCTTGGTGGTGTTGATCTGTTTAGGATAAGAATTAGTTTGGGTAATCAACAGCTACTTTCAAATGTACATATAAATAGTCTCTGATGTATCACATGCCCCTTAAAAATATTGTGTAATCCAGAATCTCAGAGCCCTTTATGTAACACCTTTGCTCCTCAAGAACCAGTGCCAATAAAAGGCATTTGCCTTTGCCGTTGCTTAGAAAAATGAGATTTCAAGGCAGAGCTCACAGAGACTTGATGTAAAATCTGAGTGAGAAGGGGCTGGGGTGGGGCTGACACCTGTCCCCTCCAGCACAATGGGTGTTTGTCAGGCTCCCAGTGGAAAAGCCAAAGTCTGGAGCCACGTCCTCTCTCCCCAGATTGTTCTCTCCTGACTTGGGTTTGCCAGCTGTGCAATTGTCTCTGCAAGGTTTTATTGCATCCAATCACTTAGGATATGTTAAATAGTTTGCACTTAATTTTCTATACAATCAATATATTTTAATTCATTTGTATTGCTCTGCTACAGACCTCCTGCACTCAGGGACAAAATGGGATTAGCTTGTGGCAATGATAATGCAGTTTCCCTGCTGGAAATAAAAGGAGAACTGACAGAGTAAATGTTCTTGTCATTTATCCTGTACAAGATTTGCTCCCTTCAATATTAATGTTGTCCAGTGTTACCTAATGATCAAATCCAAGGAATAACATGGAAACTAAATCTAGACGTGCCAGTGGGATCTATCTGGGATAAGGGGCATATGCTTGGGAGTATATTGTTTATATTAATTTGATCACACTCCGTGTCAATGCACACTTTTATAGCTCTGTTACACTCTGACTGTGACTGATGGCTCAAGTTCTAACTCCAGAATATCCAGTTCCCTGATTTTATGGCATTGTCATGTAAAGTATTTGTGGACAGATTAAGAGAAGTGACTCTGATCCTGTGAACCCGCGTGACTACCTTGGCACATCCACAAATCAGGTTAAAATGAACTATTTGGTGCAGCAACTCCCATCACAGAATCTCAAAATAATTGACAAAGAAGTCATAGTAAACTCTGTTGGCCATCCAGCCAGATCAACAAGTTGCTGCATTGTTATTTTCTGGATGAACAAACCCCGCTCTGGAACGGAACAGAAGCAAAAGTAGGAATCCAGTCCCTGTCTCTGGGCTGTGGTCTCAGGGCATGCCTAGGATTCCCAACCTGATGTCCCTGTGAAACCTCCTGAGCCTGATCCTGAATATTGTTGTTCAGGCCCCCAAGCCCCCATCCCAGCCCGAGGTTTGGACTGCTGGAACACAAAGGAATGACATCTCAAACGTCACCGAATTTCCCAGTGCACGAGTCAGTGTCCTCGCTCAGATATCCTCAGCTGACCCTGCCACTGCCTGAAAAGAAATTCAGGAGTGAAACCTCTGGACATTTGAGATGTGAGGACTCATTGAAAAGTGTAATGGAAAGGTCAGAACAGATACAAATAAACAAATATGATACAGACAGAGATAAAATAAAGCCAGTTCCTGAAGGAGCTTTTAATTATATTGCAACGAGGAATTTCAAACATAAAAAGCATCACAACTCCTTCATGGAGCTAATGGAGTCAACAAAATGAAATGTGAGATTTTTCCCCTACCCTGAGATTTTTTTTGTAATGCCAGAGAGATAAGATCAGGAGAAGCCCTGTGTGCACACAAGGTTGGGTCTCACATGGAAACCAGAACACAACCTGGAATCTGTGGGCTTGTTCTTTGTATGTTTCAGTTTTTAACAAGTGTCTACTTTGTCCTGTAGCTGAAACATTAATTATATAACCTGGCACTGAAATAACCGGGAATTCTATTTTTTTCTTAGAGAAAATTAGAGGAAATGAAGCTATTTTTAATATTGCATTATATTATTTGAATATTGTTCAATATTGTCTTCAAAAATTGTAAAGCTGCATGAATGTGAAAGAGCTGCCAGAGAAAAACTGGCTGGCTTGCAGCATGGTAAAGGATGGGAGAGTTTGGGTTTCTGGTTTATTGCCCCAGGCAGCTCTGGACAAAGCTGCTGCTTCTGCTTGTCTGTCTCCTCCTCAGTGTGCTGGAATTGGCTGGATTAGCCCTCAAATAGAAGAGCAGCAGATTTATCACTAAGCACTAAGTCTTGCTTTTACATATGAGAACAACTCCAGAGTAACCTCAGTTAATGAATAACCCAGTCAATGGTGAAAGCTCCTATTTAGTCTGATAAATTCAGCCTTAAACAAAGACTTTTGTTGATACAAGCATATACAACAGGAGGATAAAAACATTTTCCCCCATGAGAAATTCAGTGTCAAGAGAAAAAAAGATAATTAAATATTCATATCATATAATGAAAAAAAAAGTAATGTTTAAAAAACCCCCACAACTTTATAATACAAAGTCAAAATTTTCATGAGAAAATTTAGACTTTGGGGGGAAAAAAAACCAAACCCAGGTACCTTAGTCAATTAAAAAAATTAAAACCAATTCAAAATGCTTTGATGGAGATGTTCTCCTTACAAGATGTACAGCCTGTTACTGAGTAGTTCATTTAGAATCAGATGAACTCCTCATCACAGGCTCAGCAATGTTTCCAGTATAATACCCCACAAGGAGAGATAAGAATACTGGAGTTTCATAATAAAGGAAATTTCTTTGATATAGGAGCTGCATCAGAGCCAACTTCACCTGCAAACACACAGTGCTAATGCAATTTATCTTTATTTGAAACAATCCATATGGGTACATCCAGTTTTTATAAAAGGGCATTCAACAGAGAGGTTTGCAATGTTGTGGCTTCCCTGGTGCATAAATACTGAATCCCCAAACACAACATTAGCTAATTAAGTTGGGGGTGATTATTGGCTGGAGGAAAAGAACACATTAAGTGAGCAGGGGTTAAGCCTGCCCTCTTACTGCACACACTGTGGTTGCTCCCTGAATGCAAGGAGGATGTGGGTTTCCAGGAGATTAAACCCAGCAATAATTCGCACCTGGAATCTAAAAGGAAGCCAAAATAAAAATTGGATGGAGCTTCTTAAATTGCAGGGTGCTGCATAGACTGTGTGGAACTTCAGCCAAAGCTTCCTCAAAACAAGAATCCCTCCAGTAAAATAGCAGTGAGAACTCTGCTTCCAGCTGAAGTTGTTCCTTGGCACATACCAACACATTCCATGGAAAAGTCAGGAAAACCCAAGAGAAGAGGTGGGACTGCCCTGCTCTGTGGCACCTCAGTATAAATCAGCCTGGAATTGTGGTGACAATGTTTTTTTCAGTGGTGCTGGCACAACTCTGTGGGACTGCATGGTCAGGCTTATCACAGTCTCTTGGTGAAAGATGATTATTAACTCAGTTGTTCCGTTTATGGCCACAAAACAACTGTGAGAGCACAACTGAAGGGGTGGAGAGCTGCAGGTGAGGAGCTGGGAGCAAGGGACACGAAGAACAAGGGGCTGGAGCTTCCTAAACTACCCTCTCCCTCAAAGAAAACAACTTTTGCAGAGCTGGACCTCTGTCTGCAGTCCCTGTTGTCCTCAATGTGCTTCAGGGACAGTATGAAGACAAATTAGAAAAATAACAACTGTTTTATTAAAAAGCTCCCAAGCCAAGGTGAAATCTTCCCTTCATCAAAACCTGCTCCCCTAATGGATGTTGAGTGATCATAAAGTTAAACAGCAGAAAACAAGACAGAATTTTATCACTTAAGAAATGCCTACTAGGCAATCAGTGCTGGGAAGGCAGGAAATTAATACTCATAACTTCTGGTTACTCTGGCAGTAGGGTCGTGCTCCTTTCCTTCATGTGAGTCTCAGAAAATGAAATACCAAGATGCAGAATGCTCACCTGGGCTTTTGATTTTCCAGGGAATGCTTTTTCCTGCATCAACTCATTGTCCTCCCCTCTGAGAATGTATGCATCTGTTAAAGTGGAACATACAGTTCTGGAAATGTGTCGCCTACACGACGGGATAAATCAGACTGAGCCTCTCTCCTGATGTAATGTCTTGGACAGATCCCTCCTGAGTTCCTCCACAGGATTTTGGAACAAACAAAGGGAAATCAGACTGCCCTAATTAGTGCCCCCCATCATTTACACTGACTTGATGACTTTTATTTAGTGCCACAATAACTCCCAGACACACTGTACATGTTCTGTGTATTGATAGGTAACATGAGGTAAAATACAAGAAAGGGGAGATTTTAAATATGCTTATGCAAGAAACTGTGGAAAACATCAAAATACTGCAATCCAGTTGTGGGTTATGATGTAATTCAAGTAGACAATAAATTTCAATCTCTTAAGCAATGAAAATTTAAAATATGTAATAAACCCTACATTACCATGTGTTTTGTTTATGGTCAGTTTAAAGACTGCAGACTGTTTGGGCTTTGCCTTTGCAAAATTGAGAGAGAAGCTGTAAAGGAAACATTCCTAACAGTATTCTTCTGAGTAAATGCTTTCATCCTGAGCTTTATTAACAACACACATAACTAATGCAAATGTAATAATAACATACCTCATTGCCAGCAGTTCGTGCAGTATCATTAAGACATGCATAAAAATGCCATAAAAATCAAGATGTCTGCTTACAGGAATTGTTAGACTCTCCTTAAGATTAATAGGATGGCAATTTCTAGGGGAATAATTCACTCCTGCTCTCAGTATAACCCCTGTGCACTGAGTGAACTAACCTCTTTTGAGTCAATCAAGTCACACCTACCTGGGATAAAAGAGTCTGACCCAAATAATCCATAATTAGATCCTCAGGTGCCAACACTATCAATCTCCTGAGGTCTGGGGTGGCCTGAGCTGCCCTCGTTCTCCAGCTGCATTTCAGGGAACACGATTCATTCTTGAAAGAAAAGAGAAATTTTTCAGGCACGTGAAATACTAAAATAATGTTGTTGGACATTCATTGTCTTAAAGTATCTTAATTTGTTGCCATTATCATATAATCAGGAACCAGGTGATGACCTTGCCAAGCAGAACAGCAATTATATTATTCCTTATGCAACTGGGGGCTGCTTGCTGCCTTTTATTACACCTTGAAGGGAAATTCAGATGCTGTTCAAACAGATTTTAAATCTTCATATCATGTTCAATCTGCCAAAATCACTACCCAAATGTTCAGCTGCACACACCCTATACACAAATTCATTTTTAGAAAGCCAAAAACTGGATCAATACTGAAGTTACAAAATAATTAATTCCCCTATTATTCTCATGTATTGGGTGTTTAATATCTCTTACCTTTCAAGAACAATATCCTTGGGATAATTCAAATTGATACTCTGTTTCTAGCACTATTTTTTCAGTGGCCATTACATAAATGTTTTAAAAAGTGGTTACATGTGGCTTTGAAATTCCACAATGATATCACTTAAAACAAAAATAAATATTTCCATTTTAGCAGCTTATGATGCAATTAAATGAAAAATGTGGCATGTAAAGATTTTAATTTTATATTGAATCCCTTATTCACAGCACAGCCCTTATGACGACTCTTAGATATGTTTGAAAAAGAAAATCTTATTGGTATCAGGTACAAACAAAACTCATTCCTTTCCAAAACCATCTGAATTAAATCCTTTGAAGCACTAACACACCGAGGCACACAGAATCCTTCTGAAGGATCAGAAGGCCCTCACACAAACTGCAGGGATTTTTTTTCCTCATTTCTATGGCATATGTTGTATCAGAAATCACAGTTAAAAGAAATTTCATGCTCAAAATGGAAATCTTTTCTCACATGTAACTCAGCCAGAAATTCCTGTGATGGCAGAATTAAATTTGGCGTTGTTCTCAAATGGTAAGGAAGCTACAATATGGAACAATTACCTTTTTTTATTCCTAACTACAAAAATTGTTACTTTCTCTGAACATTTATAATCATCTTAAAGACTCATCAGTAGCTGTCAAAGAAGTCCATTGTCTCTGCCCAGAATTTCTTTTGAATTTTTTAGAGGAATTTGCATATGTGCTGATCTAGAAGAAATAATTAATCCCTTTTTAATGTAAAATGCAATGAGTACAGCAGATGGGAAGTGATATTCACTTACAAACACATGTAAGCAGCATCTTAACCTCAGCTGAGATTGTTTTTGCCACAACACAGAAAGGTGGACTGCTACCAGGGGGCCACAACAAACACATAAATTAAATTCCAGACTGGTCAGACTGGAGAGAGAACAATTTTGGTGATTTCAGTGTCTATCTTCTGCCAATATTTTTATTTTCTTGCTCTAAAAATACGCCTAGAGGAAAAAATCTCACTGCATGTAACTTCTTTCTGTTGAGTCATTTGGTTTGTTTATGAATCCTATGTAGAGGTGCAGTTTTCCAAAACGCCTCCTGCATGCAGAATAACTCCCCTCTGAACAGACTCTCTACCTGAGCATCAGGGAAACAAATAAACCTGTAGCTGAGGACATTTCAAGGACAAGGAAAATTACTGTTGAGAGGAGAATAATCTGATTTGGTTCATGTTTATTTTTACTTATCTCCAGCAATCTGCTCACCAACAGAAGATGCTTATTTGCAGAGGAGAAAACTGTCTCCTTCTTGGACTGATGCCCAACTGGAGCGATGGTGCCACTAAGGACAAGAAGCACACCCTGAGCATGGATTAACTCATGGAACAGTGACCAGTGTTAGAGAAGCAATGCTTTATGTCATATGTGTCAACTAGTTAAGGATAAATTCTTCATTTCTTCCCATCACCCTTTTTACCCACTAGGCTAAGTGTGCCTTCCACCCAGGAGGTGCATATTCCCAAGTAAAATATTCTACATGTGAAACTTTAGAATTAATTATTCCCAAAGAACTTGTGTAGGGAAGCTCTAGGGTACAGCTCTGTTAATTTATTTTACACATGCTTGCTGCCAAGTTAGGGGGTTTTACAATTTTACAAGAAGTCTTCCTTTGAGGAACTACTCAGAAAAACTTGTTCAGTCCTGGTATCCTGTGAGAAGGAACAACTCCAGGTTACCAGCTGAAGTAAACCTGACTGCAGCAGCCTGGTGGGTGCACAGGTTAAGAAGCAGAAAAGACCTGTTAAATTTTTTGCTGCAACTGAATCACTAAGAAAAGTGAAAAAGGGAAAAAATTAAGGCTCAACCTTTCCATCTGCTTAAGGCTCAACCCTTATTTTTAGTTTATTTCTCATGCAGTGACTTCGTCTTGCTAACTCTTGCATGCAAGGCATTAACTAAAGCTGAGTTACTGGTGTGCCAGTGATGGTATCCAGTAGTTACTGAATATAAACCTGGGTGTTTGTGTGCTCTGAGTCTTTGCCTCAGTAATATCTTTAAATATAATAGTCTCTGCCTGTTGGCTTGTTTTCTCATAGGAGGGTGACAGAACATTTTGTGTTCTCTTATCTTCAATAGCAATGAAACAGGAGGAGCTCCACAATGCGAAACCAAATCTACTGCTATTAATACAACATCCCAGCCACAGAGAAGAGATTTGTTTATTTACCAAAGCTAGAGATGCCTCTCTCTGACCTTTCTTGTGCTCGTGTGCTTTAGCTGGGAATAGATTCCTCAGAACCGGGTGCTCTTTTAAAAATATACAGTAAAAAGCATACACACAACACCCCCGAAAGAGAGCCCAGGCTGCAGCCCAAATTGCATGAAGTGACACACAGCTTTGGGTAGTTAGAACAAGTCTAACTAGGGCACAGTCCATATTCAGTTTTGATTCCTCTGCTAGAGCACGGAGATCAGTCAGCTCTCCAAAGCCCACTCGCCTTCCTCGCTGCCACTCAGCGACACGTTCTGACTATAACCATAACCATACATGGGCCCATTTGCTGTCTGAGCCCCAACAGCTCCCTGCAGCCCAAGGAACCTGCCAGGATGGATCTCCTCCTTCTCTGCATAATTAAAAAGTGCTTCACACTGGAAGGTACTTGTTTTCAAATAAACCCCAAACAAACCAGAGATTCTTTTTCTGGAATTCGCCCTGCTTTACCTGGGTTTTAAGCCAGTGAGAATCACCACATACACAAATCAAACTTTTTTAAAACTATAGTTTGCACAGTTGGTTGTGTTGAGTGACTGCCTGAACAACTTAAAATAGTATCTGAAAGAGTTAAATCTTGCATTAGCATTAGGGATTCAACCTGGTTTAACCTCACAGACTGAGGATTTTTTTGTTAAGCTGGTGCATCTCTGGTATAGCAAGAGCCTGGAGCTCTCCACAGCTCCTTTTGGTGATCCTTGCTGGACAGCCTTGCACTGAGGTTCCTCAGCTTTCTGCTCCTCAGAGGCAGCAGCCCTGCCCCACAGCTGGCAAAAAGGAGTGTGGGTTGGCTCCTCAGCCACTGGGCTCTCCAGCTCAGCACATTAATTTAACTCGTCCCTAATTTTGGTACCTGCTCCATGACTGATATTTTCGTCTAAGCAGGCTAATAATGACTTACAGAAGCAGATCTGGGAGTAGGAACAGGAAACAAGAGAATGAACTGGCCCTACATGTCCTGATTCAAAAGTAATAATCATTAAACAATTTATAAAAGGGAAACAACAGCTATGCCATGTCCTCCTCCAAGAGTTACAACAGAAGGCAGCACCCAGACCTGTGGTTTGACAGTGTCAATTACCTGTAGAATTAGAAATAAGAAGCAAGAGTCCAAATCATGGACTGTCTTTTCTCTATAACCACTGGGCAAAATTATCTATAAATAAAACCTTCCAAATATTATTCTCAATCATACATCAGTCTGGAGGGCCAAAAAACTGTCTTTCATTATTCCAGAAACTACTTCACACTTCTGAAGGAACTGGTTTAGGAGTGATGCATCCCCTCATGCTCTGACCAACCTCACACTTCATTTTTTATCCAAATCTAAGTAACAGGCTTTGGGGACCTTGTCTGTATTCCTTCCTACTCAAGTCTCTTCCCATCTGCCTGATCCCCTTGGTGACTTTATAATATTTCTTTTGTGTCACCACAACTCCTGCTGCCTCCCAGTCAAACTTCCCACACTGATCTGCACTCCCTGCTTTTGCATCTTCACTGTCTGCATCTGCAAGTACACGAATAAGGGCTTGTTTGTGCGCACAAAATTTACTATGACCACTTTTACAATTCAGGTTCAGGCAGAGAACTCTGTACACACAGCAAAGCTCTTCTCCATGGAAAAATGACAAAAGGCAGGAATTAGGGGACAGCTCTGGAAGGAACCTGTGGAAAGGGGTCCCTCACCCTGCCTGATTCACAGCTGGGGTTTCTCCCTGGCAGCTGAGACTGGTGATGTGAGAGGTTAGGCAAGAGTGGGAGCAAATTCCTGTGGGGCTTCACCAGCCAAATTCCTATCTAGCAAAAGGTTGCTACAGCAACTCTGAGCCTCCTGAGATACAGAAATTATTGTAATGGCTGCTGAAATGCCTCCCCACTGCTCTTAGACAGGATAAGGAAAATACTTCCCTTTGATACAGAATGGTTGCCCACTCAGTTCACATCAGCTTTGTACCAGCACCAGGTTTCCTGAACTTGCCCAGGAGCTCATGGCTATTTTTCCCTTCCCCTCATTTACATGCAAACATAGAAATAATAAACCTAAACATGAGACAACAAGAACTACAGTTCCAACACCTTTTTTTTTTCCCATGGAGACCGTAAGAGAAAAACCAAATCATATGGCAGAAGTTAATACACTGCTGAGTGGGCTGAACAGAATTTAGAAACCTGTACAAAGCTAAAATATGTATTTTCCAGAGCAGAGTTTGTGGTTTTCAAAAACCACATAGATAGAAAAAAGCATAAACAAACCAAACCAGGACAATACCCCTCAGAGCTTCTCAATGACTCAATGTCAGCAGGTTTTTGGCTGCCCCCAGCCTGTGCTTGTTTTCCTCTGGCATCTGTCCTGCTCACAGGTCGTTCAGTCCACTGGACTATGTAATAAATACCAGACAGAGATGATGCTTTCGACAGAACAGGAACACTTGTGACTGAAACAGGTCCTGAATCTAGAATGGGGTGGCCTGAGGACAATGGGGACAAAGAAACAGCAAGTGGTGTACACTGTAAGTGGAAAAATTTTCACGGAACTTTTCCCATTTCCCTCCTTTTCACTTTTCATTGTGAAAAGGAGGGAAATGGGAAAAGCATTACATTTTGGCCACAACAAAAAAGACCAAATTTCTCTGTGTATAAATCCAGTCAAACCCATGCAGTTACCTCCTGTTTGAATTTGGCCCAACATGCCTAAAAACCCCTTTGGGATGGTTCAATTCCAAGCATTGCACTAATCCAATCTCCTGCAGTTGCTGAATGCTGTGATATTTGGTGTCAGCACACGGCATCTGAGACTTCTTGAGACAAGCTTGGTGTCATTAATAGAGTATTTCATTGCTTTTTTTACTTTTCACCAGGTGTGTGAGCTTTTGCATTCACACTAAAAAACTTCAGAACAAACCTTTCTTCCAGTGTGACAAAATATCTTGCTCAAGTCAGAGAAAATTTTTCTTTTTACTTCTCTCAGTTTAGTGTCTGCTGTGAAGATGATTTTCAGAGATCAAGAAAAGCATATAATGTTTAAAACAAAACATTTGTTAACTAAGGATTTCCTGGATATTTCTGCTTTCTTATTTATACTACGTCCTGGACCTTGTGAAATCACTGTTTAACTTTCAGTATTATTTATGGAAGCAAGCCTGTTGCTGTTTCTAGATCTCACAGAGAACTTTCAGTTTCCAGTTTCAGTACCAGGTGTATAGTCCTGGTTTAAATTAATCAACTAAAAAAGCAACATAAAATAAGTATTTAACCCTCTCACACCCTGGCTGGGTCTTCATCTGGGTAGGATGTTTTTCCACCTCTAAGTTCTCTCATTGGAGCCAGGCTCCTGAGTCCTCAACCCTCCTCTTCTATGACAATTTGGAATTTGGGAATGCATAGCCTTTTCAGTGCAGCACAGGTAAACATTAGTTTTGGGACTTTTCTGTATTGCACAGAGAGAGATTTGAAATATTGCCCCCTTGGTTATACATCCAAAATACCAAAGCATGGAAAGAGATTCTAGGAAATGAACAAATTTTATGAGGCTTTGCATGCTGTCACTATTGATCAAAACTCTTCAATCCACAGCAGAAAGAGGCAGACAAGGCATAATGATTCAGTGCACTGGGTGTGTGATAAATCATTATCAACTTCTGTGCTGTCAGTGTGACTCCTCTGACTTAACAGCCACGAGGGAAAAAAATCAGCTTCAAGTGGGACCCTCCTCAGCACATGGCCCTGGATTTGCAGGCTGTAGCACTATGTGCTGTCCCTAACAGCTACAAAAACCGAGTCCAGAGAGACTTAAAATGTGAGCAAACAGAAATCAGTGTTTTACCTTCATTTGCATGGGTAGAAGTGACCGTGCATATGGGAAATTCACGTGGCTGCTCCAAGCAAGGCTGGTAATTGTTGCACAATAAGGACTATAATGAAAAGGATGACAGCAATCATAAGGAACTGATTTTAAACTCTGCTCAGGTGCTGCCTTACCTTCCAGTCCTCCTGCTGACACCTGTAGCTTTGTGTCACATGACAGAAGACACAGGGGATCATTGCTCAGGCTCCAACACCACACCAGCACTGGGTAAATCCACTCAGGAGGCTCCTGGGATGACACAGAGAGGTTGCAGTCTGATGGTGGTAGAAGGATGGAATATTGTTGTTTTCCAATATTGTTGTTTTTCTTTTAAACCTGGGGAAATGCATCCCTAAGTCTTTATTTAAAAGAGAAAATATTAGTACTTCAAAATCAAGCACGCAGTGAAATTAGAAATTTCAGTGTTAGAAAAAGAAGCCAGGAATCTTGTAATTAAAGATTCCTTCAGGGCATATGCATGGAAAGGCAACCTTTATTCTGGCATTTTCTAACTTCAGTGTACTTGAAAGTTATGCATATTTTGGCAAAGATTTTGTATCTGTAAAATGTATATATTATATATAGAACTGAATTAATCTCTGATATATTTTTGCCTCATAAATACAGTTTCCTGTTTCCATGCTAGAATCTACAGCATTAACATATTCACATGCCAGTTGCTGGATTTATTCTTGATAATCCAAAGGCTGAGACTGGACGTGCTCAGCCTCTCCAAATTTCAGTCTTATCTAGCATTTTTTCTGAGTCACTCAGATAAATTATCTCAATGTCCTGGTAAAGTGACTTCTCTTGTCCAGGGGCTCTGGAGAGCTCCAATTTTTTTTTTCCCACATCTGACATACAATTATGAGTTCAAATGCTAAGACTGATGAACAGTCTTTTCACTTTTATTCTTTTTCACTGATTTAATTTTTGAGAATGTGTATCAAGAATTTCTAAATAAAAATAGTTTTAAAAACACTATGTTAGCAAGAGTGTGGCAAATTTATTTCAGTGTGCAACAAGCTACATAAAGAAAAAGCAACACAATGAATCTGAAAATAATCTTCCTGTAGAACTGGAAAAGTGGAAGAAAGGCTGGAGAAGGAGAGACACACTAATTCATCTTCTTGCAAATCATATAAGAATGTGACATATTCATTTGTACTTGAACAGAGTATTTAATTCTCCAGGGAAAAAAAGTTTTCTATAAATTTTTTCTCATAAATTAAATAAATGAGCTAACACATTATAAAAGAAAAAAAGAACATATTTAACTTTTATTGCACCCAAATTCTGAATTATACACATGGTTCATTTTCCTTCATGTCCTCTTTCTGTAATATAAATGTTCTGCAAAAGCAGCAAATCTGCTCATTGCTGCTGCCTTCAAGTGGAAGTCTCTCTGTGTATTATGCAAACATTTGAGTCCCATTTAATTCAGTGAAAACTGAGGCACACAGAGTCAGGCACTGAGGCCTCTGTTGGACCCAGGAGCCGAGCACAGAGCCTTCAGTATTCCATCTGCATATCCATCCCATGGCCCTCTTCCCTCTTTCCTGCCTGGGGACACTTTCAGGGACAAAAAAGGCAGGCAAGGCATGAAGCATCCTCTGCCAGGCTCAGAGAACTGATGTGCCCACTGAAAACACCCCAGGTGCCAAACCATGTTGGGATCAGGAAATCCTGAGTACCTCCAGGGAGGGGTTAATGAAGGATAAGTGTGTACATTTGCTGTTTGGTGCTCAAATAGCACTTCCTTATGACAGTATACGTTACCTAATCTGCAAAGGTCAATGGATTGCTCTTTAGTTCCTTCCAAATGCCTGTGCAATGAACTTTGTCATTTTTTATACACATTTCTCAGCAAAGAACTGGTGGTACAGGTTTGAGACTTAAAATGCCTCTTCAGCTGCAAATACCTCTCACTGCACTGTGTTTCCACACTCCTCACACAGCTTTAGAACTGTAAGGTCTAAGCAGAGACTCCCCTGTAGCCTCACTCTCAATTTGCACAGAACCTTGCACAAGCTAAACAATAAGAAGTACAATTATTAATTTCCTTCTATATTTCTTGCAGTATAAAGGATCAGCCAAAGTATTGAGTGTGCAACACAAGTGCAAAGAGATGTAGGAAAACTGAGATCATGTTATCAACCTGCAGTGTGGCTGTGTTTAACAGCAGTTTGGAGGAGCAACTTACCCTGCATTAGATCACTTTAAAAAAGAGGTGGAAATATTGCAGGTTAACAGCTTGTCCAAACTGCATAAATGCCCAGAGAATGGTATGAATGAGCACAGCCCTAATCCTGGCAGCTAAAGCACACAGCTGCTGCTCCCCTTTCCCCCATGTGGTGCTCCACTGGAACCAGGCATGCTAGTGTGGATACCCAGAGCCCCAGGTTTGGGATATATTCTGACCCAGTGTGGATGGTTGGAATAGCACTGGAAATCTCCATGCAGCACCAGGACAGCAGGGTTTAACTTAGCAGGTAGTGGAATGCACAAGCACAGCACAGAGACAAGACTGGGAATTAGGCTGCTGGCAAGTAGCAGCTGAAAGCTGATTGAACACAACAGATTGGGCTTTCAGACTGGACAGATAGGCAGCAGCTATTTAAATGGAGTATTAACAGTTTTGCTCTTAATTATTTCCAAACCTTCCAGCTACTGCAAACTCAGCATGGCATGTATTTTGGCCTCAATTAATTATTTGTTGTTTCTGTGTGAATCCTGATAAAAGAAGGCTGAGTGGTTTGTTGAGAATTTCTGCCTCTTTAAAATCATTCTCTTAAGTGCTTGGCTTACTTCTGCAAGCAGCTGTCATGTAAGTAACTGAATCTATGCCTCACAAAAATGGCCACTTTCTCCATTTCAAGTGGAATTTCTTTCTGAAATGACACTGCCCTGCAAGCCAACAAATGGTCACCATTCTGCTCAGTGGCAGGTGGAAGGCCATGAAACTCCAGAGCTAAATGTGGAAACTCTATGCCTTCAGAAAAGGGAGATTCCTGTCTTGCCTATCTTGCATCTTATTTTTTGGTCTGGGAGGAGCTGACACTGAGGCATTGCTATGTCTGGAACAGCTTTTTCCAGAATTTTCTGGAAGTATTTATTAAGAAATTTTCTCTCAGATTCTTGCATAGTTAGTCATGTGAAAGCCACAACAGCTGGTTTACACCTCAAAGAATAAACAATTGCTAATAAAAACGTCAAACGTCTCCTAAACGTCTCTGAAACAAGAAAACGATCTTCCTAAATATGTTTGAACAGACTGCTTTAATGTAGCTATTTCCAAAAGAGGTCTGTTTTCATATCTGTACTTTCTATGCATCCTCCTTAATACACATTTTGTATAAAATACCTGAGATCTCTCATCAATACTAAACCAACATGGATCCAGAGACACAATAGCACTTGTGACAGATGGGACAGAATGTTCTACATGACATTTATTCAGCTTGTGAGAGGACAGACATATAAAGATTATGGCAGCATAAAGTAAAAAAGGTTCATGAAGCCAACACATGGTCCAGCGTACGGAGTGTGACTGACACAAAGCCAACCCATCCCAAAATCTGACACATATTTTCACTGTCATAGTGAATTTATAGACTGAGATTTTTATATTCTCTTCCTCAAAAAAAAAACCCAAAAAACCCCAACTCAAACCCCCCTTCAATTTCTGCTTTTTATTTCATTGCAGGAGAGGAGAAGGAGAATGTCCTCTCATCGAATTGAAGGGAGGATGAGTTTAACTGAGCCTCTTTCCTAATCAGAATAATTGAATTGATGCTTCTTTGAGCCAAAACAGTAAAAAAATAAACTACTGGTACTGCTTTGGTGTATAATGGCTTTCAGGCTTCTTGTTTGGATGATTCAGAAGGAATCAAAATGTACAGAAAGAGTAACAAAAACCAGTCTTGTGTCAGCCAGGATCAAACAAAAGGATTAACTGGCAAGTCATGGTTTCCAGTGGCAACCACAATTTTTCAAGCACAAATTGTTAATGGATAGGAGATTAAGGGTTTGATTAAAAAAATGGACATCACATTTAGTAGGAGTTGAGATGAGCTGCGTACATCCCATGCCACATGGAAAGACATCTCTTTCCTATCAGTCAAATGTCTGTACAGAAAGAAACATAAAACCAACAGAAGTTGTTCATAGCTGCAGCACATCACATCCAGCATAAAATGGCTAGGAAATGCCCCCAAGTTCAGTATTTTGAGGCCTTAACAGGTATCACAAAACCACCCAAAAATTGTCTCAACATATCAGAACACTGAAGACTCCAAATTTTCTCATGGAAGATGAGCACCCCCAGGCTTTGAGGGAATACCTGCCAGATTCCCATGGCTCGGTGATTGGACATTGTCTTTTCAAAGTGGTGCTTGCCTTTAAAAGTCAGTTTAATCAGTGGAGACTTCCCAGCTTTGCAGAGCATCAGGGAATTCTGCACAGCAAACATGAATTAGCAAATCCACTTATCCCTTCCCACAGTTGTCATAAACAGGTGCTGCATGAACACAGGCCAGAAACAATTCATGTCTTTACCATTCTCAAGAATGAGATTTTCATTTGTCTTTCTTCTTAGCTTTTTTCTGTGGCATTTGAAATGAGCAGACTCTTGTATCTGCCAGGTAATCAAGTTCACATTTGGGAATGGTACATGAACTCAACACACTGCCCCGAGGCCCAGGCCTGAAGGAATTTCAAGAGTGCAGAGATGGAATATGCAAAGACAGGAATAGGAGGTGGTTTAACCCAGCAGGCAGCCAAACACCACACAGCCCCTCACTCACACCACCCTACAGCAGATACTGGCAGGAAAATTAACTCTGTCCCAGGCAACACCAGGACAGAGGAACACAGTGACATTGCTCACTGTCAGAAGGAAAGTGCATTTTTGGACTGGGGAGGCAGAGGTGCCTGTAAAATGATGTGATTTGGAACAACAGTGCTCCTCCCTCCTTTTGCACGGGTACAAAGAGCTCCACAAGTGTTGTTCCACTTCAGTGCTGCCACAAACTCCCCATGTGAAGGCAGCACCAGCCAGTAGTGGAGTAGCAAGAATGCTCATTGTGTCCTTTCAGTGCTGCAAAATTTCTGGCTGCCACACCTAAATTATTCCTGGAGTACCTGGTGCTCCTCCTCCCACTCCTGCATGGCTGACTGGAGCTACAGCGTGGCCCAAATTTTGCAGCAAGCCTCAACAAGAACAGTAAACAGTCCACAGCATTCCTTCAGTTTCAGCTATAGAATCTTGAATTTGCAGAATCAGAATATGGCAGGACAATGTCTGATAATGCTTTTGCTTCCTCTTTCAATCCAAGCTTCTTTTCACTACTCCATTGAAGGCAACATTATACAAACGTGTCCAAAAAGCACAGTGTAGTGCTGTATGTTCTTCACATTTCCAGCAGGAAAATTAGATTATTTAATTTTTCATTTTATTTAATCATCCTCTGATATATCTTATTTATCTCTATAAATTTATATTTATTTATTTATCACTATATTGTAACTGAATTTTGTTACTAAATGCCATTAGTAGGGCAGAGACACAAAGTGCTTACCCCCACAAATCAGTGTTAGAATTAAAACTGTATTTCTTAAAATTCTAATCCATTGTTGGTTAAGAAAAGAGTCAGAATCTTCATCTACTATGCACTTGGATTCTAAACATTATTTTGCCCAGTTCAAAGATCCTGCATTATATCTCCAGCTGGTTTTTTCTTAGAGCTATACAGCTGGAGCACAGAAGTGTTCTGAAATGTCCCAACTGAATTTCAAATGAATATCAGAAATAGGCAAGGATATACATGATACATGCGGAATATGTGTCTAGGGAAATCACAGAAGATCTAGTTTCCACTAGTTGGTTATACATAAATTATTTAGGCAGTAAGCCTGTTGATTAGCTGGAGGCAAAGATATCTATTTTAGGTGTACTTATGGTCAGGATTAACTCATGAAACTTGGATGGCATCTCCCATAAAATGGCTAAAATCATTTCAGCAACCTCACACAAAAATTAGTTTGTTTCTTTTTTATCACTTCTTATATTTTTACAATTATTTTTTACTTTTCCTTAACAAATAGGACATGATTTTTGAAAATCATGTGATAAATGTCTTACAAAACCACACTAGAAACTATTTAGGGTGACGGGAGAAGAAAGAGGACTGGGAGCCAGGAGACCATTTCTATTTCTAGTTCTGCCATAGACTGTGTGACTGTGACTTTGAACCTCAGCTCCCGTTTTTCTGAAATGGGGATGACAATCCTGTTCTCTCAGGGATATTTTATAACATAATTTTCATTTTTTTAAGGTTTATAAAATGCTTGAGACCCTTGATTAGAAGCTGCAAATGCAAATACTTAATCAAGTAACAGTAAATACAGTAACAGCACTACTATTATTATTGTTAATAATAATAATGTTTGTTAATGTTATGAATATCAAATTATAAGCTCACTAGCATTGTTCTGACAAAAAGCCTAACCTGCACAGAGCAGGAAAATTGTTGTAGCTCACTTCTAGGAACAAGAAAGCTGCCAGCAGAGTTTCAATATGAGACTAGAAAATAATCCTTTAAGTTCTCCATCTGAGCAATTGTAGGTGGTAAAAATGAATATATTTTCAATAATGCTTTGTGACATGGGAGCAGAAGCAGCTTTAAGAGCTTAACAGTATTTTTAAAATATGACTCAGGGAAGGTTTTCTTTTTCTAACAGAACTGGGGGAAAAAAAACCACCCAGGAGTTAAACAATCTTTTAGAAACCCAAAACCTTGAAATAGAACAAGAATTGTAGGTCAGGATAATTTGAGTTCACATGCAACATCATTGACATTTAATAAATCTATGCATAAAAAAGCAGAAAAAAAGAAGATGTCTTATATTGAAAGCATTGAGTTCTGACAGATAAACTGTAAGAATTTCTGTTCTGTGAGTGACCAAATCCTACCACAGGTAATTTGGGAGCTTAAACCCCTTCGAAAACCTGTCATTTCTGTGAAATACCTGGATAAATTGTATTAAGTGGTAGAAATGAGGTGAGGAAATGGAAGCAGAGGGGATCAATATAACATTTATTCCACTAAAGGAAAGCATGTTCAGGTTTTGTTAGAGTCACATTAATAGAGAATGAAGGCAGTCCAGCAGGTTTTTTTTCTACTGAATAGCCCATGTTAGGAAGCATTTGTGAAAACCTTAGAAAGGTATGGGAAGGTGACAGACACACTGTAATTGTACCCACTGATCTTACCACAAAAACATTGCCTTTTAAAAAACAAAACCCATGTGGATTGTGGATTACACAGATTTCTGAGGGTTCAGACTGGAAGACTTTAACTGGTAAACCAAAAAGAGTATTTGGTTTCAATCCCTCATTTTGTCTTATTTCATGACAGAGAGGAAAAAAACACCTCAAAAGAATGTTATATTAAATAGAATTTTGGAAATTCTTTTTAATATACCCCATAACCAATAGAGGAGCTTGTTTAACAGCATACAAGAATTTTATCAGTGTCTGAAAACTGAAGTGTGCTACTTCACTGCATTACTAATAACTACCTATGAGTTTGGAGGAAATCCTCCACCAGAAACACAGAAACTTCAGCTCGTGTCATATCACAAAGTGTCACACATCTAAGAAAAGTAGTAGTCGTGTGCCATTAGTCCCAAACAATGCCTGAAAATGGAGTCATCTCCATGAGTAAGAAAAGCTGTTCAGTCTTACATTATTGCTACTCACCTACATGGAGTGCACCTGCATGTCTTCCTTTCAGTCTTGAAGAGTCAGAGAGAGTGTGACTTTTCCTTGTGATTCAGCAAATACCTGGAATGGCAGAGGCCTGTGCCATGGTGGAACTGTTCATGGCACTGTGCAAGAACTCTGGAACAAGGGAAATATTTATTGTTGTACAAACGCCTTGATTACTGCCTCTGAAAGGGTTAACAGATTAAAAAATGAAAGAAGTTTTAAAACCCAGTAATTCAGATGGTTCACTTAAACCAGAATCTTACTGTGCAAAGCCTGGGTAACTCCTTTGCTCAGGAATTGGTGGCCCACCACCAAAGTAATTCAACTTTCTATTGCACTATTAAGTGCACTCTCAGTATGAAGTTCTGCAGGCAAGTACTACACAACATGATCACAGAGAGAAAATACAGGGCAATTCTGTAACACCCTACAAACAACCATTTGCTAAACATTGTGCTTGGCCATGCAGCCCCCTACAAGCTCCCAGCCCCATCTACAGAGAGCAAAACTGAGATCCAGAAGCCCACAAGGAATATTTACACAAGAAAAAAAATGGCAGCGAGCTGCCAAATTAATCAGAATTAGACCGTAATTATATGGAAAAATCAGGTCAGGATGAGATAAGAATTCAAATCACGTGGGCACCAACCAGTGCTTTATTTCTAAAGTTGCTGTGCATTTTTTAAAATAACAGTCCAGCTGATTTCTTTTCCAGGGAACTGACTCACCATCAAAATAAGGAGAAATTATTTTTTCAGATATGTATGATGGACGTTGGTTCTGATAAAATGCTTCTCTCTCCATACACCTAGACCTCCTACTGACACCAGCATGGGGTACACAGATTTTTCCAAGCAGGGAAATGGAGGTTATTGTGGCAAATAGTCCAATGGAATCTTCAGAGAGGAACCAAATGACCATGAATAAGATATAGAAATAAAATAAGAAATTTACCAAGCTGAACTGTGATCTCTCATAGTTACTGTCACTGAGATCAGACTCTGTCTCACTGCCTCTTTACACTTCCAAGGCAGCAAGGAGCTGCTTTGTGCAGGAACAGAGATCCAGTTCTAGAAATCTCCCAGCAGCAACACCATCCTTTGTGTTCACAGTCTCTCACTCTCTGTGGAAGCCAAATTCTACCTGCTGCTGATACAGGAACACACATTGCCTAGGAATAAAAATTATTCAGAATAAACTCAGATTACCTTAATTATCAACATTCAAACTCATATTTTATCACTTATTCCTCTGGTGGGTTTGTGTAACTGTTTCATCTCAGTATTTTTTGCATTTTGCTGTTTAAGCTATAAGCTTCTTAAAGGGGGAGTGAGAGAAAAAAACCCCCTTGACATAATACCATGAATTCAAAGAGCCAGCTGACTGGAAGAAATAGTTACTATATTTAAACTGCATTATCCTGTGACAGAACTGCAGATTTAAAACCTTTCCACTTTGATACAGCACTTTTGCAGCATTTTAATATGCCTTAGTAGATTTCAACTGGCTGAAACATTTTAATAACTGTAATTTCAGAGGAATAAAATAGTACTGTGGGAGGAAGAAACAATGCCCCCATTTGTCACTCACGAAGACTTGTATTTGAAATCAGCCAGGGTGATGAGAGCAGTGAGTTTGGTGGTCTCAACGTAAGCCCCATTAGGCAATTAGCCAGTCTGCAAAAATCATGACATAATTTGGCACAATTAAGCAGAATATTCTCACTTTGTCTATGTTCACTGAAAAAGATCCTATTGCAGGTCAGCATTCATGTGTTTTGGCTCAACAACTGGCATTTTATGTTGTGCTCTTCCATGCTGAGTTTAGCTCCACTCAAAACTATTAATCTTGTTTGAAAATTGAGCTACAAAACATATGTGTTTGTGTACAGCACGAGACAATTCACATTATGACCAGTAACTCTGCTGTGAATCTGCTTTGCAGCAGTAGGGATGACTTAATGTTATTGCAATTTGAAGGAAAGCATCCTGCAGTCCTCTCTCAGGCCAAATTCCCATTTACTTCAATTAGTAAGCATTACAGGAACTGTTTTAATGCTGCTGCCTGATGTGTTGGCTGCTCCTTCTTAATATATTACAGTGAAAAAAGATAGTAGGCCAAATGTAGGAATATACACTTCCATTACGTGCATGGAATCTCAACAAGGCCAAAACTGCCCCATTTTGTTGTGCTTCTTTCCCAGGCACCACTCTAAGGGGTTCCACTCTCATGACAAACTGCAACTTTGCAGCAGCAAAATGAATTTATTTCCTTCCTTTAAAATGGAGAATGTAAAGCTCTCTGCACCTGCTGGAAGCCTGGAAGCTTTCATGAGCTTGTTTGCTTCAGGCAGAGTTGAGGTGCTGTCATATTGATTTGGGTCAAAATAGCCATCTTTAGATAACCATCTCCTTTAGATAACCATCTCCTTTAAGAGACAAGACAAATGTCATGGAAAGTGTTATGAATCCTTGCAGAGCGATGGGAAACAACACTGATTTCAACTCACAATTCTAAATTTGTATGATCTCAAGTGATGCCAAATTTAGCAGGTACTGCTTCTGCTGCAGTGTCTACATGGGTATTTGTAGCTCGTTCTGCACTGTGCTGTCTAGACCATGAATTGTATCTGCAAATGTTTTTCAAATGTGGAGCTGTCAGAGGATTTGGAAGGTATCACCTGCAAAGGAATCCTCAGCAGCAGCAGTGGTCCTGCACTTCTAGGGAAAAACAGGGAAAGGACTGTGAAGGAAATGCAGAGGTTATTCTGCTCTGGAAGAGAAAGAACTGTAGAATATTCCTTAATTCAGTCATTCCTCTCTCAAAATTCACTGAGCCATAACAGAACACGTGATAGAAATAAACACAGGCAGAGGACTGTGCTTCCAGGTTCTTTCCAGATTTTATCTAGGGTGGAAAAAAGGGGGAAGAATCAAGTCCTCTGTACTGAATGGATGAGAGAGAAACAAGGAATGGGAGTTGTCAAACTGTAGCTGAACTAGTGAACCCCAGAGAATGCCAAGAGTTCTCCAGGATTTGCTAGAATTCAGACTCTGCCTTTCCAGCACCGTTTCCTCCTGTTAACAAGTTAGATAGAAAGAACACAGTAACTGCTTTATTTTACCCTCTGCCAAGATCTAATTGCATGTGCCATGCCTCTGGTATGCTTAAAATAATTTTCCATAAGGCCTTTGGGAAACAGGCACAAAAAGGGAACCAAGAATGACATAGGAAATACAACACAGAAATACAAATAATATGAAATGTGACCTGGGTTTCTTTCTAGTATAATTTTGTTTTGAGAATTGTTACTGATGCTTAATTGTAATACTTTAAAATAGTAAGAAAATGAAAAGCAGGACTTTCAAGTCCATTACATGTGACCTTGTATAAGAAGGCCAGTAAATATGCTTGTGTGTAAAAATAATGCTTGGTAAATGTATTTTTACAAAAAAACCCATATATAATCCAGGTTTTATTAATGTGGTAAAAGGGAAGAAACTACTCATAGAGATATACTGAGTTGTTAGTGAAATATATTAATTCAAGTAGCTGGCATTATTCCATACGGAATTATTGTGGAAATCATCTATTTTTAATATTGCATATGCATATGTTTTGGAGATTGTGGCATCATGGGTTCATGCCATATCAAGAAAATTATTAAAACTGGTTAAAAAATTACAGTAAATTGTATAAATTATATGCACCTGTCATGTTGACACTCCTCACCTCTGTAACAGGCTAAGTCTATTTAGGTGTAGTGTGAGGTATGAAAAGCAACATAACTGTACCAATGCAACATTTGGCCATGCTGATTAATCCTGCTGATAAGCAAGATGAAATTAATATGGGCATGGCATGGAATAAGTAATTGCTTACCTGAACTAGGTCATCAGATCTAGCTCATGAATTTTCATTCAGAATTGCCCTGTGAAGTGTAGGCTGTCAAGTTATCCTTCCTTGGACCTTGGCCATTCACAGAGGAGCCTTTCTGAGCAGTTGTACTTTTGTTAGAAAGGATATAGGGCCACACATAACCTTGAACACCATAATTTCACATGGGCTGCCACATCTCCATCCCTTTTCTAGCACAGAGGTAAGACTGAGATATTTCATTCCAGATCAGACATGCAGTTTCTTATAGCGTGGTGCTGTGGGTGGTTTGTAAGTGGTGGAGATGCAGATTGTAGGTAGGATCTGCATTTATGTAAGCCAGCACACATGTAGGGATCAGCTTTGGTATTTGCACAGGCATATGTACACAGGAACGTCGCCTGGAACCAAGTTTTAAAAGTGTTTATGCTGTGTGCTGATCTGCTTGCTGTGTTGTGCGTGTGTTGCAGGTGTATTAATGTCAGCTGGCGCTGATTTCTCCCCGGTTTGTGTTCACTGAAGTTCCCATAAATTACCGGGTGGGATTGGATGGATCAGTCAGTTTTCTGAAAACTCTACCGGTTCCTGTGCCTGTGCCAGAGCCGGGACACGGTGCTGAGGAAAGCCTCACCCCAGAGCCGCGCTGAAATCACAGCGTGCAGTGTATTCCTCCTCACGTTATCGCCGGGGCTGAGTGCGCTGTCACCGGGACGTGTGCGATGGCAGCTGGGGACACTGCTCGGTGCCAGCGCAGGGCACGACCTCTGGGGAGTGACCCCCCGCCACGGCACCGGGGCACACGGCCCTCACCTCTGCACACTCGTGATGGATGAGGCTCCTGTCGCGACAGAGGCCTGTGGGGGTGCAGCCCCACAGAACCACAGTCTTTAGGATTGGAAGGGACCCCTGAGATCACCCAGTCCAACCCTCTGCCAAGGCAGGGTGACACAGGAACGAACCCAGGTGGAATGTCTCCAGAGAGGGAGAATCCACGGCCTTCCTGAGAGAGTCTCATCCTCACACTTTGACCGGATGATGCTCCTGTCGCGACAGAGCGCGCCAGCCTCACAGTCACCCTTTGACCGGATGATGCTCCTGAGGTGGGGCCAACCCCACACTCACCCCTGGACTGGACGAGGGAGGCTCCTATCACGACAGGGTGAGGGCAATGCCTCACTGGACGGCTGGCACTCTTGTCGAGACAGGCGCAGGTGCAGCTCCCCGCCAAGACCCCCACGGCGGGCAGCTCCCCTCAGGCCGCCTCACTCCCCCTCACCGCGGGCTGAGGCCGGGACAGGGGCGGTTCCCGCCGGGGCAGCAGGGGCGGGAAAGCGACCACCGCACCTGCGGGGCTGTCCCCGTGCGCAGCGGAAGCGGCGCCACCGCCGCGCGAGGCGCAGCCGCCGCCGGGCCCCGGGCAGGAGCACGGGCGGCAGCGGGACCGCGCTGCGCAGGGGCCGCGCCGCAG
>VXAX01000984.1:55168-119206 GCA_013399835.1 Leptocoma aspasia | reverse complement strand
GGGGGGGGGGGGGGGTGTTTTTTTTTTTTTTTTTTTTTTTTTATTTTTAATTTTTTTCTTGCCCCACCCGGCCTCCTCCGCGAAGAGAGAGGTGTGCTCGGGCTCCTGTGCCGCGGGAGAGGGTCTATGGTGATAGCACGGGGGTGGTGAGGGCTGAGGAGGGGTCTCGCCGCCGCCCCCGCCGCCGCTGAGGAGGAGGAGAGGGAGGAGGAAGAGGCGAGGCACGGCACCATTTGCTGCTCCCTGCCCCAGCCATGGAGAACGCGCACACAAAGACTGTGGAGGAAGTTTTGGCTTATTTCGGCGTCAACGAGAGCACCGGGCTCAGCCTCGAGCAAGTGAAGAAACTGAAGGAGAAATGGGGCTCCAACGGTAGGTGAGGCGGCCCCGCCGCGGGGATGCTGCCGCCGGCGCTCGCCCTCTTCCCCCTCTGCTCCCTTTCCCAGCCCTCTCTCCTCTCCCTCATCCCTGCCGGGGCCCTGTGCGAGGCCTAACGCGTGTGCACTGGCAAAGCCGGCATCTCTTCCAGGACCCGGAATAGGAGCGAGGGAGAGAAGATGGCTGACTTGAACTCCACCTCGTGGGTTTCTTTCAATCCCGAGCTCGCAGGGCTGCTCTGGGGACGAGGGTGTCACCTCAGTTCTCTTTCACTGTAACGGTGGGAAACCTTCTTCCATTCTGAAATAAAGCCCCTTGGGGTTTAGGATTTGCTTTTTTTTTTTTTTTTTTTGCCCGTCTTGACCTTCATTTTCTCCAGCTTTTTAGCGCCTTTCAGCCCCTTATTTTATATTCTGCTCTCCAGTCGGGACACAAAATTCAGTCGATTTTTTTTTTAATCCTTACTGCTTGGCTGTCCGAGTCCCTTCTGAACTCCCTTGCCGTTGTGTAAAAATGAAAATCTATGAGAAGATTACACGGTGGAGGTGGGTTTTTTAGCTTTAACACTGCTTTTGTGCCTCTTGGATTACTAAATCTAATTGCAGGAACATAAAGGGGAGAGCAGAAATAAGGACATACCCTTAAAATGGAGGAAAGAATCTGAAATATTTTTAACCAAGTTTGATGGTTTGTGGTTTTTTTTTGAAGTGAATGTGGAGGAAAAGCTTTGTCAGAAAGCATTTGAAAAGCGTTTTGAGCCTTTGACCCTTTGTGTGCAGCAACAGCAGAAGTCCCACAGCTGGCTGGAGTGATGACTTGGCTGAATTATAACCCTTGGCATATTCCCGCGAACCTTTATGTGTCTTAAAATGCAAAACTCTCAGGCCCATTCACATACTCTGGTGAAAAGAGCCTCCTTAGTTGGGCTTTCAGTATGTCTGTCAAACCCAACCCAGCTGAGCGTGCAATTCAGGAAGAATATCTCGTGTGGATGCCTGATAATGCTCTAATGTGTTTCTTCGATGATTTCTTTTCTTTGACATGCTTCCTGGAAAAAATCTTCCACTGACAGAGCTGCCGGCAGAGGAAGGTGAGCATGGTTATGAAATCTTCTGCTAATTCTTGTTGATAATTCATTTTTGTAAATGTGCATGACTCAATGGCTTTGTTACATATTGCAGGAAAAACCTTACTCGAGCTTGTGATTGAACAATTTGAAGACTTACTAGTTAGAATTTTGTTGCTGGCTGCTTGCATATCTTTTGTAAGTATGATTTATTTATTTTTTTTTATTTCCTAGGGTTCTGTATGGCAGAGTGACGTATTCCAATGTATATGACCTGTATATACTGAAATTATTCTCTCCTGCTGGATAGGTGCAAGATTGCTGTCTCTTAAATTAGTTCCTTGTGACGAGGTTTCTGTGTGCTAGCCAACAAAAATTTCAGGGAGTCTTGCATTGCATGAGTCATAAATACATAACTACACTAGACAGGTATTTTAAAAAGTGCTTCTCATTCAACCCAGTTTGCTTATTTGAGGTGGGATTTCCCAATGCTGCTGTTGGCTTTGAAAACTAACCTTGAGTAAGTAAGTGTTTAACTGGACATTCTTCTTGCCTTTGGGTTAATCTTTATCAAGCTTGATGTATAATCATTGGAAGACATTTTTGGATGCAATGCAGACTGTAAATAGAATCTACATGGTGAATATTCCAGTTGCCTTCCCTTCCTGATAATAGCAAGGTGACAGTTGTTGCTTTTGACAGTGACAAGAATGTTGACGGCTGTGATGGCACCGTTGTTGACCAAATTTGGTAACTGACCTTTGGATAGTCAAGTCATTAAATGGACATCTTGCTTTGCAGGACTAAAAGAACAAGACTCTTTTAAACTCTTTTTTCCCCCCTAAAAAAAGCATGATTAGGCAATCTTCTTACATTCTGTGTAAATGGTATGTGCTTGCTGAAAAACTGGAAAATGGAGTGAAGACTCAAAGAAGGAAAGTGAAGGCTGTTTTTCTTGAGGAGCTGGACAACAGAAACAAAAGCTTGCAGAATATTAAATTGTTTAGGTAGGGAGTAAAAGTTTACAGTAGACTTTGCCCTGGAGTTGTAATTAACTACTTGAAAAAAAAATGCTGCAGCTCTTGGGGGGAGTGGAAATTGTGGTGACTCTTTAGCTAAGGGCAAGCTAATTAGGATGGGCAGAGGAGACTGTACTCTGGAGCTGTTGTGTGGTGGGGGAAGGGTTGCCCTGGTGCTGCAGTTTGAGCTGTGCTGGGGATCTGCTCTCCCCACACCAACACCTTCCAGAGGGCTCTGCCTTTGGGTCTGTAATTCACCAGTACCAGCTGAGCAGTGACTGGTGACATCAGTCCTGACCATGGAGACAGATGTGCTTCACTCACTCCTCTGTTTCCTGGAGAGGAAATCAGGCTGGCTATTGAAAATTGAATAAACAGTCATTCAAAAGCTTTTTTTTTTTTTCCTCCTCTTTCCCCTTTTCCTCACAGAGGGTGAGAAGGGGATGTCTTTTTGTTCCTGGAAAGTCAGGAGTGTTTCTGTCATCTCACGAGACAAATGTCAGCACAGAAGTTTGTTAGCCTTCCATGCCAAAGTAAATTAGTTGTTTTTATTATAAACAAGTAAGTGAAAAATCAGATTCCCCAAACTAAAGCTTTGATTGCTGAGTCTGAGTAAGTATGAGACCAGACTGACAGAGGTCATAGAACATACACAGCTGAGTTCTCTTGGAAAACTTGATTAGTAGATGAATTCGGTTGCTTTTTTCAGTATGGTTAATTTTCTTATCTAATTAAGAGGAGACTGTAGTCTAATGGAGTGTGGGATAGATTTGGGTTCTCTGCTTCTGTGCAGCTGACATGGTACATGACCTTGGGCTCTGCCTTTTCTGTCCCCTATTTTGGAGTTACAGAGGCACACTAAAATGATGTTAGAAGTAAAGATTTTTCTCTGATGAAAAGTAAAAACCCCCTAGATATGTTATAATTTTGGTACTTTAAAAGCTCTTCCCCTTTGTGTTTGTTTCTGGTGTTTTCTTTGCTCAGAAGGTGATCATGTTGTCTGTTTTTCTTAGGTTTTAACACTTTTTCTTGATGAAAGCATAATACAGACTTTTGTAGTAGCTTTAAAGCACCATTGGATATGTTGATACAAGGATTGCATTACTGCAAAAATAGGATGTAATTACATCACCTAAGTTCTGGTGCTCTTGACCAGCTGTACATTGTCAGTTTAGAAAAATTTAAGATTCAGGTATAAGAGATTATAAGATTCAGGTATAAGAGAGAGGATCTCGAAGTATACAGATAAATTTTTTTGTGTGTGTTGAGGGAGTTTTTATGGTGGTTGTGTTGCAATCATAAATCATGTTAGTTTATTGCTGTTAGAACTGCCTGCACAGTAACACACCTCTGTAACACTGAGACCTGCATTAGGTTTTGTGCAGAAACATCCCTTCTTATGTAGAGTATAAACTTGTGTTCAGAGTGCCTTTTGTGCCCTCTGCTCCCACGCTGCCTGTCAGGTAGGTGTCAGTAAGATAACTCAGAGCAGCAGCTCAATCTGTGTCAGCCAGGCTGATGGCCGGGGTCAGACGCTGCGTGTTCGTGGGCTCTGGATCCTGTGTCCTACATTCCAGGTCACAACTGCTCTAAGAGATGTGCCTGGTTAGTGAAAGCCTTAAGTGTGGCTTTTGAAGAGAAACAGTATGAATAATTTCTGATGGTGAGTAAATGGATCTGTGAATAGACTTGTCTCAGTCTTCCGTTGGATCTGTGAAGCCTCTGCAGAAATAAACCCGTGGAGTGTATTCAAGGCTTTTAATTCTTGATACTTGTGTAGCATGTGCTCTGATCTGCAGTGTTTACTGAAAAGAACAGCTTGCTTTGCTGTAGGAATTATTTTGACAGGCTGCAAAACATTAACTGCATCTGACGTGGAATAATTCCTTAGTGAAGTGTGGATGCTTTAAGCAGTGGTGTGTGCTGAACTCTGCAGTTTTAGCTCTGCATCACACAGTGGATTTCAACGTAGGCTATAAACTCTACCAAGACTTGAAGTATTTGTACAGCATCCTAAGAGCATTCCCTCCCCTCAATTATTCCTTTGATTCCTAAGCTGACTTAGAAGTGAATGTGCTGAGAATGTTTTCTAATAGTGGATATCTGTGCTTAGATTAAAACAATACACTGTGCTTTAGCCCAGAGATTGTAATAGCCTGTAAATTAGGATGAGTATAACCTAACTTGTGGTAAAAGGTGAGCAAAGGTCCTGTTGGAGAGAAGTAGGATGTGTCAGTAACAGTGTTGCAGGCTTTGCCCTGAAATCACCCCAAAAGCTACCTGTTAAGGTCAGCAGCAGTGAGTGTGTGGAACGAGATAAGGGTTGCATTACAGCATGACACTGACATGCTTTTAGCTAAATTCAGATTGCTCATTAGCATGAGGGCAGGGGTGATAAAAATGTGAGAAGTCATTATGATTCCATTTTATGTTGTAAAAATTAAACTGTGGGTGGCGGGGATCTTTTTTTCTTCTCTTACTGTGATAATAAACAACATATTTATTTTCAGAAATACAGAGTAACATCTGATGGGTGCTTACAATCTGTGAACTCAGTAAAATTCTTAATTTTATGCTTATACCTGCGGTCAAGATGTGTTCGTTTGTGTTTGAGATTATTTTCCCCTGACCTTCTTGTGTAGCAGATAAAAATTTCTACTGAATCACGGAACTAAAATTGGGAGGTTTTTCTTTAATGTTACCTGGTGTTCAATATAACTGATGTGGATGGAACAGGACTACTGAAATAGTTTGCATCTGCTTATTTTTAAGCTAATTTGTATTGAAAGGAGAAATCACTAAAGGAGGGGTTTCTGAGCAGTAGTTGATACTCTGTCCAAAATATATTAAAACTGAAATCCCATTATCCTGTGAGAAGAAAACTCGTAGAAGCAGTCCATGCGTTTTGTATGACTTGCTTTAATTAATCTGGGGCTTCATTTTATTGGGATGAGATTTTACCTCTCCCAGCTTGCTTCTAAGTTTCCGTTGTCAAAATGAAAACCAAACAAAAATCCTAGTTTGGTTGCTGACAACAAAGTATTTGCTTTTCCTCTGTTAGTGGTGAGCGGGTACAGCCTGCTGGGCAACAAAATTCTGCCTCCAAACTCCCATTCTCCAGTTCAGTTGTTGTTACTTAATGATACATAGTCATCTGAGGTAACTTGTCTCCACAATTTCCCTGACAGTAGAGGTTACTTCACTTGTAGAAATGGAAAAAGCTGTAAGGGCACTTGTGCTGTTTCAGCCTCATTGCTGGCCAACTTTGGCGTTGTACCTCTGTCCCCTTTTTACAAATAACCAAGTGCTGTTTGCCTGTCAGTGTGTATCTTTTGCCTCAGAGTCCTGCAGGTCCACCCCATTAGGCTTTGTTTAAAAAAGGCTCTGCAAGCCATAGCTCTGGCAGCCCTAAAGCAAATATGCTGAATGAAAGTTGTCCTTTAAGCTGCTTATGTTGGCTGTTGATATGGGGCTTTCATGTCTTGCTATTATTTCCCTTATGTTTTTAGGCTTGCATTTCTCTTGAGCAATTATCTTATTCTTTTCTTATTTTTCCTACTCTTTCTTAAATACATGGTGACTTTACCTATTGACAGTAGTGCCTGACAAGAGCATTGGAGATCAATGACCTGGAAATCAAGCTGTTTTACATGTGAGCCTTAAAGTGATTAGGGTTGAAACATGGTGGGGCCCTTCTGAGTAGAAATTGAAAAAAAAAGAGATTTCTCACAGTAAACCTCTCCAGGGTCTTAAAAGTGTGCTAGTGGAAACTTTCTGACAAGGACTCAGTGACTGGGACAAGAATTGTCTAGTCTTTACCAGGCTTTGGCATATGGTCTGTTGTTACTAAAAATGCAAAGTTAAATATTTGTTTTTGCTTGTTCTACTTCCTCTTTGTTTTTCTTGCCTTTGTTTTGTCTTTTTTTTTACTTCAGGCTGCTATCAAATAATAAACCTGATCTGTTACAGAATGTGTTGTGTATCACAAATATCCTAAATGAAGTGTTAATATAGCTGTAGTCTGCTATAGCAAAACCAAGAACTTGGCAATAAATCTGGTTATTTTATGTCTGTGTTTACTAAATTGTTCTGGAACTAGAGCTTGGATTGTTCCACTGATAGCAATTGTGTAGAAACTTCTGGAGAGAGAAATGTGTATTGCTGGCTTCCAGGGTTAACTAGATATTTCACTTTAGTCTTGTCACAGATTGATAATTTCACCAAAAAAACAGCAGTGAAGATTTAAACCATCAGGCTCTATACTCTCAGGACCTCTAATTTGAGTTCATCTGCTCTTTTTGAAATAATGGCTTATTGAAAGAAAAGATCCCTTGAAAACTTAATTTTGGCTCTCCTTGACATACTTGGATCTTGCTGTCCTTGTAGTTCCTTTCCTTTCCTCTGGAAGTTGTGGCCTTTTTCAGTGTTATTTTACAGCACACATGGTCTTAAATTGGAAAAGATTCTGGTTTAACGTCATGTGAAGCAGATGTTTTATTCCAGTTAACTTTGTAGGTGCCTGCTCAGATAAGCACATCCCAACATAATTGAATTTATTTGCTTTGTTTGGAAGCAAAGTGGACTCTACAGAATTCCAATAAAGAAAAGGAGGGAAGAAACAGATTCTGATGGCAGCTGTGACCTTGTGTATGCTGAGAGATCTGGAAATGTCCCGCTGGCCTCTCCTGTAGCTCTACGGGCAGCAGCAGTTCTGGTGCAGAGGGGAGGCTGCCTGTGGCACAGGGATGTGAGCAGGGACAGCAGGGCCTGTCCCACTGCCCCAGTCCCTTTTGTCCCAGGGCCTGTCCCACTGCCCCAGCAGGGCAAATGGCAGGAGCTGCTCCAGGGATTGGAGAGATCCCAACTAAACCTGTTCTGCAGGGGGATCACACAGACCCTGAAAGGTTGTGTTGCCAGTTGGAATGTTGCAGTCGTATTAATCACAGCCTGGATCTTACAAGTTTATCCCTTGTTGCATTGGATTTGCTTGACAGTCTGTTTTCTGCTTGAGGCTTTCATGCTGCTGCTCCTTCCTTTTGACATCCTGGAGTGTCTCACAATTGAGCAATAGCTCGGAGCAGCATGTTGGTGGAATCATGGGCTTGCTTTAGTAACAGTTTGCTCACTGCAGTCTTCTAGTGATTCAGAGTGCTGTTGCCTGACTACCAGCCCTAATTATCTCAACACGTTGTTCCTATTTACTGTCACTTTCCAGGCTTCCTGTTGCTCAACATGTTGACAAAAACACTCTTCCTCTCTGGTCATGTTAACTTGACTTTTCATCAGTGACTCCAGCACTCTGCAGAGGCCCTGACAGCTTCAAGTGAAGTGAATGACAGATGCCTAACACTGGAGTGCACTTTTAAAACAAATGAATTAAAATAAAATCTATGTGGAACTTTTTATGCAAGTCCTCAAGTTTGATTTATCTTTTAAAATCCAATTTTGAGTTTTATCAGCTACTTGGTTTACAATCCAGCTTCAAATAGAACTGTACCATTCACTTAGATGCTTCAGTAAGACACTACATGTATTTAAATAAGTAGATGATAGTTTTTTGTATCTACTCACTGAAAACTTGTACAGCTGTTTCCATTTGTGTGGCTAAGTTACTGGTAAAGGGAAATTAACTTGCTTAAAATTCAGAATCTGGCAAGGTTTTAGTGTTTTAAGTAATCAAACTAATCTATGTCCTGTTTTATACAGTAATGAAATAATTTTTTTCATTGTCATAACTGTTGTCACAACTTCTGCTTTCACTTCTGAAGCAACAGTAGCAATTGCTTCCCAGATAAATAGCCTACTCCTTTAAAAGAAGAGTGGCCGCTAAAATGAACTTTGTACTACTTCAGTAAAGATTCTTTTTCTCATTTTCCATTGCATTTTGCCAACTCATTCATGAATTACAAAACTACAAACTTGGTAGATTGAGGGGTTTCCAAAGCTGCTGAAGTCTAAGCAGTTGAAACTTAGCAGGCATAAAGTTTGCAAGGTGTCTCTGCAAATCAGGAATTTAAATCGCTGTGTTTCTCTTGCAGGTCCTGGCCTGGTTTGAAGAAGGTGAAGAAACAATCACAGCATTTGTAGAGCCTTTTGTAATCTTACTTATATTAGTAGCCAATGCAATTGTGGGAGTGTGGCAGGTATGCAGAGACTTTTACAGCATCAAATCACAAATGTTTTGGAGTTTTATGGTTTAAGGGGAAGCACTGTACCCTGTAGTGTTGGGTGTTCTTACAAAGCAAGTAGGATGTGTTGCTAACTTTGAATTCCTGAGAGTCAGCAAACCATAAAGCTTCTCAACAGAAAGTGTTGACTTAAAGGTAAAATGAAAGCTTCAGAAGTGTTGCCAGAAAGGCAAAGTGCCCATCAGTGTGTTTGGCCACACACTGCTGAACACATGAACGAGACAGGCCAGAATAAAGCCCTGAATTCAGGCAATAAATCAGGCCTTGCAAAGCTGAGAACAATTGGAGTGGTTTGATTGGGTTTTTTTCCCAACTAAGGAACAAAGGATGGAGCACTTGTAGTCTTGTTTCTTGTCTGTTTCCTCTTGAGACAACTGTTGTGTTTTAGTAAATTATTAATACAGTATTAATTCTCCCTGTTCAATCACTATTGTACCTATTAAGTGTACATCCAAAGACTGCATGTCTGTCAAAAGGCACAAGTTTCTAATGAAAACATCTAAATACCATAAAACTTTTCCTACACTGTCAGCTGTGACATTAATTTGATGCCTTTTATAAATCATATAGACAGTAGTATCATAACATAAAATAACACTTCCATGAGATGCCAAAACAAAAATGTTCACATCGCTTCAGTTTGCTAATTTGATTGCTTTAGACAGTGGATGTTTTGTTAGAGGGTTTTTTCCCCTGCAGATAAAACATGTTCTAGGATTTTTATGGTAAGTTCTTTCTATGATTGGTTGGTTTTGTTGGATTTTTTTCTAAGGGAGGGTGTTAGCATGACGTAATAACTTGCCCTCTTAGTGCATGAGGCTTCATGCTTTAAAAAAAATAGCAAACTGGTCAAAATAACAAAAAATTAAGAGGAGGAGTCCTGTTAATAGGTTACAGCATATTAGAGAGCAGCCTGCCTGCTGGAAGAAGTGGCCTTGAGTGGCATTGCTGCACATTCCTGTGCCCTGCTTTGTGCTATCCCAAGTGAGCTGGCTGAAGAGTGTTCCTCAAAATTCAGTTTTTAGCAGTACCCAGCTTGCTGCCCAACCTGCTGGAGCAGGTGTGCAGGAAAGAGATAATGTCGGTCAAGGGGTGACAGCACTGCCCCCTTAAATGGCATTTTATATTGAAGTCTTCATAAAGTAATTGTGCAAGGGTTAATGTTTAACTTGAAACTCTTGAGCTGCAGTTCTGCAGGTACTAATTTTAAGCATGAAATGGAAGGTAAAGCTGTCTGTATAGTTTGGGGATTTTTCTTGTGTAGTTGTTTCCCTGTTGTAGGAAAAAATCAGGGGTTTTTTCAGATGTCATAGTATGCAGAGAATACCTCTGTATATTTCTACATGCATGGAACCTCATTGTGAAAGAGTTGCTGCACAGATGAAGTGACTCATTCCCTTATTCTAATGGGCATGGAAAAATCAGCCACAGTTCCCAGTCTCCACCCATAAATGTATCTGTTCCTACAGGTACCAGATGTGAGCCCTGAGTCATGGCCATGGCTCTGCCACCCTCAGCCGTTCCTCTCACGTGCACCTTTCCCCAGGAGCCACCTGCCAGTGCTTCAGTGCCTGCAGGGTAGTCTGGCTACCATAACTTCAGGCAAACTGCAGCAAAGAGACTCAATCTAGCACTCTGAGCTGGCTGAATGAGCTGAAGCATGGGTAATTGTTGAGGGTGGAAAAGATCTTTAAGATCATCAAGTCACACTGTTAACCCAGCACTGCCAAGGCCATCACCAAACCACGTCCCTGAGGGCCACATGTACATCTTTTGGATACCTGCAGGCATGGTGATTCATCCACTTTCCTGAGCAGCCTGTTCGCATGCTTGACAATCATTTCTGTGAACAAATTGCTGCTAATATCCATTCTAAATTTCTCCTGGTGCAACTTGGATGTTTATTCCTATTCTTTACTCTGTTCCTTTTCTAGAGAGTGACAAGGCCCCCCTGAGCCTCCTTTTCTCCAGGCTGAGCTCCCCCCCAGCTCTCTCAGGTGTTCCTGGTGCTCCAGACCCGTTCCCAGCTCTGTTTCCTTCCCTGGTCATGCTCCAGCCCCTCCATGTCCTTCTTACCATGAGGGGCCCAGAACTGGAGGCACCTCAGCAGTGCCCATCCCCAGTGCTGGGCACTGCTCTGATCTTGGTGCACTATTTCTGCTCCAAGCCATGTGCTATTGGCCTTCTTGGCCCTCCTGGGTCATCATGTTGAATTTTTATTTCTCCTTTTTGAAGGAAAAGTTCTGTTGAAGTAACCTTCCTTTTGTGGGGTTTTAAGGTTTTTGCCTCACGGTGACTCATAGTCCACAGAAAAGCAATGCTGGTGTTCTAGTGCTGAGGAGCAGAATTAATTCACCTGGTGCAATATGAGGCTGGTGTTACTTGCAGTTTTATGGGTCTGTGCTGGTATCTGTGCTGCCAGACTCTGAGCTGTGCCATGTAAATGCTAGTTCCTTAAGGTACTTTTGCTAACAGTCATTTTCAGCTGCACTCCTACAAGGAACTAGTGAGTTCCTCAACATTTGAATTTCTGATGGTTTTGTTTCTGCTTTGACATGCAAGGAGGAATTTTTTATTATCTGGAAAGGCTGATGTATATTTGAAGGGCAGATGTTCTAAAAACTCCGTGCACTCTACCATTATCTGTAATTATCAGGGCTAAATGACGTTTGTTCTTGTCAATAGGCAGGGAAATGGAAAATAAGTTCCTTCTCCAAGAGCTGGAGAAGGAGCTCTGATAAGCTGCTGGTTTCTACAGTTGTTCTTTATCCAGGTGGTGTCACAACACTGATACCAATCATGCTAGTGCTCAGTGAGAGGACTGCAGCTCAGATGGGAAAGCTGATGGGCTGGTGGAAGTCAAGGTTTTCCTGTGTGGGGATTCATCCAAGTTTGTAAATTGTTTAGAGATTCTGGGGAAGTTTCTAGTGTGTGCTTTAATTTCACTTCAGCATGACTTGATTTGCTGAAATAAAGTTGATAATAAGTTGGCTTCATCACAACTTGATCCTTGATTTGTGTCAGTAATTGAAATTCAGCAGTGCTGGTCCACTCTAGGCTGAGTGTAAGCTGCTCCAGCCAAGGTACAGCCAACACCTACATCCACGAATCTTAATTCTGCTTAGTGCTTTTTTTAATGTCAAAAAGCAGCATCCATATGTGATGTGGAACTCTTTATGTGGCCTCCCTGCAACAGCACAGTGGATATTCTTGATGGAAAATGCTGCAGCATTTAAATAAGCAATTTCTGTGTCCTAAAGGCCCACAAACACCTGAATTACACTCTAATGATTTCCAGTCAGCAACCTCCTAAGGGGAGGGGACATAAAATGTACTGTATGAAGAAATATAGCTGAGCTGAGTTGGTAGCATTCATATGATAATGCTTTGGGAAAATCGGATCTGACAGACTAATTTTCCTTGAGGGCTTTCAAAATTACACATTTTTGCTGTCTTTTAGGAAAGAAATGCTGAAAATGCTATTGAAGCCCTTAAAGAATATGAACCAGAGATGGGCAAAGTGTATCGACAGGACCGAAAAAGTGTCCAGAGGATTAAAGCAAGAGACATTGTCCCAGGTGACATCGTGGAAGTGGCAGGTAGGACCCACTGATGTGGTGCATATAGACATTGGCATATTAATGTAAAATTGTTGTGGGGCTTTGTCTTAATGATTTGAGGCCCTGGGGGGGAGTTTTCAGACACTGCTAAGTATATGCTTCACTTAAGAACAATCTTGCTCCTGTTCATCTGTAATTACCTTAAATGTGCATTTGTACTGAGGGGATTGTTTTTCAAATTGCCACTTAGTTTAATTGGTAGGTCTAAAAACAAAGCATCTTAATTGGAGTTGTGGTTTTAACACTTGTCACAAATTTAAAATTTTGTTTTTTGGTGTCTGGTTTCAGAGTGTCTTAAAACTTGTCTGCTTTTCTGTCACAAAATAGATGTTTGTTCCTGATGTTAAAATGTCTTCAGTTTCCTTAGGTTTGGGAGCACAGAGATTTTTTTTGGTCACGCTCTGTTATTTCATCTGAATGTGTTTCTCCAGCTCTTAGACTTGTAGTAGCAGTGCCTTTGAACTTCTCTTCACAAATGTCTTGTGTGCTCTCAGCAAGTATGACTGGCGCATGACTTTACTGTTTTCTCATCCTTCACAATTCTTTATTGCTTCTTTTGACAATTTGCTGCATAGATATCAAATACACGAGCTATGCAGAGTAGAGCTCCCTGTTTCTCCTGGGTAAGCTTTTGAAGTGCCAGTCTTAAAAGCCTGGACTTTTGCCTAGAGCTTTCTGATATCTTAGTTTTGCTCTAAAAGGTGTGTCTTTGTTTGGAAGGAGTGCAAAAATAAAAGGGTTATATACTTTTAGTTAAAACTCCATCATTTTGGTGACAATGACATAGTAATGACTTTTTCTCTAAACTGGGCTCGACTGTTCCTTCCAGATAAAACTAGATGGCTCTTGCTGAGTGTCAGGAGTGTTGCATGCTCAGATATTGTAGGTCATTATCAACTGTTAACTGAGTGATTTTTCCTTTGGGAACAATGCAGGGTGTACATCAAACTTACTTTGCACTCGTGTCACTTTGATTTTAGAGGTGGTAGCTGTCTCAAGAGGAGATAAATATATATACCCTTAAACTTGACTATCCTCCTGTTTTAATTAGCAGGCAAAGAGAGTGTGCACTCAGAATTAAGTTGGTCTTGGCTGCCTGCCCAGCTTTCATTCCTTGAGAAACTTTAACTTTGGCTGAGCCCTGTGTCAAGCCCCTGTTTTGTGCACAGGGTGATTCAGCTACAAGTCCAAATCCAAAGTGGTGATAGTGAAATGGAGGGTGCACTGTGATGCCTTGTCACTGGCTGTGCTCTGTGCCTCCTGCTCTGCACAGCCAGAGCAGTGTGCTCTGCAAGGGGGGGTTCTTTCTGCTGTGTTCGAAGTCTCCTTTTGGGGCAAACAGAACTGTATCAATTACAGACTCTGCAGTAGATGTCTGGGCCAAATCCTTATCCTGCTTTTAAATGTCAGCACTGGAATGGTGGTTTTGGAAGGAGTTTTCATCATGGGAATACACTCAGCTTGTGTTTTTTGGTACTTTAAAGCAGAAGTGGTAGAACTGTGAGTTGATGACTGTGTTTTGCCCTGGTTTGGGGTATCACTGAGGAGAAATGCTGGATTTTGATGCTCTGGCAGGTGTCTAGAGCACAGAACACTTTCTCCTTGATTCAGTGCCATTTCAGAGGTACAGATTGTGTTTTCATCTTCAAATTTAGCTTTGCCTTTATTCTGTATGAGAACACCTGGGGGATATGTGGGCTTTTACTTACCTGCTGTATATTGTCAGTACCAATAAAATCAATTACTCTGTTTAAAAGGCCTATGTCTGAGGGAGAAAAACAAACTGGGAATAACCAATGTGCCTGTAACACCAGGCTGCCTTTACCAAGCATAGTGTCCCCTTTATCATAGGGTTACTATTGCATTATTAAAATCTGCTTGTAGAACGATGACTGATAGTCCAGCATATGTATAATTGATTTTTTTTTTATATAAGGACAAGCTTAAGCCAATATGCTCATGTAGAAACCCAAAAAATATCCAAGCTTTATGACTGCCCTTTTAGATAGGTAGTCTGGCTTGTTGGTGTACTGTAGAAGCTTTTCTGGGTAAAATACTCACTTAAATTTGTGGATCAAACAATACACTTAAATTACCTTCACTTGAAGCTGCAGTTGATTGTAAGTCATGTGGATGTTCAATAGAGAAATCAGTGCTTCAGTGCAACACAACTTCTGACACTGAAATAGTAAATTCTTGTAGCTAGACAATGATGAAGTTTTAATTGCAATCAAACTGAGAAAAGCCACAGAGCAAGTAGAGAAGAGCCAATAAATGCATGGTGTCCCAGCATTGGTGTCAAGACCTGGAGGTGAGAGAGACTCTGTGCATGCCTGTGCCTCAAGTGCAGGAGGACTGCGATGGCCTTTGACATGTTGTTTGCAAAAAGGTGGCCATGTAGGGAAGTGACAGAGCCCTTCATGCTGGGATACATATCTGGCTGTGGAATTCCTGGCCAAGTGCCAATGACATTTGTGTGTCCAGGCAAATATCTTTCAACTGAGTGGCATAAACAACCAGGTGATTGGTTTCTCTCCTGTGCTGATAACTAATAGTGAACAAATTTCTACAAGTCATCCCTTGCAAAATAATTGTGTTTAATGCTGTAGCAGCTTTGTAAGTTTGAAATAGCTGTGTGTGAGTCTGACACAGAGAGAACTTCATTGTAGGAATTGTTGGATTGCTATTGATACATGCAGACATTAATTTCTTAACTGCATGTTGATAGGAAGACTTTCCTCTATGTTCACTTCAGCAGAGAATGGTGGAAAAGGTACTGTACAATGAACAGGAGCTCTTAGGATCACAGATTTGGGGAGTGTGCCTTAAATTTGCTTGCAGACCTGTGGTGGGCATGGTTCTCAGTGCTGTAGTGTGTGTTATGGTTACTAAGCTACAGAATTTTTCTTAGAATTGATGAAGTGACAAATGTCCAGATGCTGTCCTCACATGGCTTTTCAGTTTGCCTGCCTTTAAATGGATTATAATGTTGTTGTAGAAGCTGGAGTTAATTGGAGGGTACACTCTAAACTTGTAACCAGGGGCTAACTTAATAGATCAAATACTCTTTGGTTTAGTTGAGTTTTGTGTTTGCTGGGTTAAAGTGACATTTTAAGGAGAAATTTAGAATAGCATGGCCCTACTTCTTTAAAGTTTTGTATGAAGTTCAGCCTGAAAAATTGGGATAAACTGGTTGTAAATCATGTATCTTTTTTATAGAAGCACATTTGGGAACAGAAATGACCTTTGTTCACTTCCACTGTATTTTCCTGTCTAAAATTTTCTGGAGTAGAGGCAGTGTATCTGAGTTTCTCTAATTTAATTATTGAAAGTTCAATAGTTGTGGTCAGTAAATGACCAAAGCACAGCCACAGTAGTTCCTCTTTTCCCTGAATTTCTGAAGGATGGTTCTTGTCATCTGTTACTGTATCTGTAAGTACTCAACATGTTAAAAATATACATAGAGTTGCCAGAAGCTGTTGCTTATTAAATTAGTGTATATTCCAGAAAACTTAGTTTTATACCTGACACAGAGTAGGCAAGAACTACTTTGAGGATTTTAATTCCAATTACAGAGCACTTCAGGACTCTTGGGTGCCTTATAATAAAAGAAAGATGAATTTTGGGATGAAGAAGGTCAGGAAGGAAGATTCTTGATGTGAATTATGTCACACTCCCATGTGGTTGTGAAGAGCTCCAGGTTCTCCCTGGCAGTACAACTGAAAACATGGATGTTGCAGGTCTTATTCCAAAACATGTGGGTCCTTGTGCCTCTGTTACTTTTCTAACAACTAGGATTGACTCAGTGCTAGAGATGCAGGTTTACTTTTTCTGGGAAAGTATTGAGATTGGAAAAAATAAGGAAAAGGATGAAGGAAGGCTTAAGCCCAGAACAGAGACCTGCTGGAGGTTGTCCTAAAGCAAACTGCTGAGTGCTTCTCTTGGTGGGGAAAAATAATTGACTGCAAGTGTTGTGGATGTTTCCTTACCAGGTGCAAACTGTTTGGTCTGGGTTTTAAAGCACATATTTTGCTTTTTTTCCTAAAGTACTACTTTTGAACCAGAAAAAAGAGGAAAGTAAGATCAATGGTTAATAAATACATGCACGAGTAGTGCATAAATCTGTGAGCTTCAGTGAACATTTTGGCCAACACATCAGAGGCAGCTTGGGGATAACCAGACACAGTCCAAACTCCATTCCATACTTCACTGGAGTCTGGAGTTATGTGAGGTTCAACTCAGGGCACAGCCTAAACTTGTGTCACTTTTAACACACATTGGAAATATTGCAAAACACATTTCCAATTTTTACCCCAGTTCTTGTAGCATTTTCCTTCAGAGTTACCAAACTGTTTGGTAAAAATAACAAAATTAATTCTGGTTTAGTTGCTTGAAAATTGAGAACATACATAATATTCTGTACTCTGACAGAGCTGACTCAAACTGAGTGGGTTTTATTATAAGGACAAATAGCACTGAACAAAAAGCTTGGACATCAAGATAATGTTCAGTTATTGTTGTATTACCCTGGCAGAGGAAGCTTTATTTTTAAGGCTAAAGAAAACTTGCACTTGAAACTTTGCTGCACTTCCAGAATTCTGACTCTTGGTTCTTCTATTACCCAAATGCAGCATAACTTGGAAACAGGACTTCAGCTTTGGTGTGAAGAAGTTGTTCTCTACCTGACCTGGCTTAAGTTAAAGCTTAACTTACCAGTCCATTCTTACTTCTATTAGATATTTTTATAGGCTAATCACAAGAGTTTTCCACTTAGTAGGCAGAGGTATAAATAGATCCACTAATTAAAAGCTAAAATGAGACAAATGTGGTTTAGAAATGAGTGCAGACTTAGAAGCAGGGTCCCTGTCCATCAGCACATCTTATCTAATGTTCTGGTGCCCTCTTCAGAAAGAATGACAAGTCTGTTTTTAGAGAAGGAAAAGAAACAAGTTTAAGAAAATTTTGAGTCTTACGTACTGTTTAACACAGTATCTCCATTTTTCTCAACCCTGAGTTTTGACCTGGAAATATATTGTTCCCAGAAAGCAAAGCTTTTTCTGTCCTTTTGGCTTTTTTAATAAGAAAACAATATATATGTGTTGTTTAAATTTTTTTAACCTCTATCTTGGACAGTTCCTGGGTTAGGATACTCACACCTTGCATACACTGCACAGTAAGCTCTGGGGATATTTTCTGTTTGCCCAGAATGCAGAAGGTGGATGATTGAGGCTTTCATGCATGTTGTCTCATGCAAAGAATGAATTTAAATGTATTGTTCTGTCACCTTGTTGGTGAAAGCAATTGCTGGTTTTTTTCTACTATGGTTACAACGGTTGGACCTTTGCTGGTGTCATCTGTCTTGTTGGAAAATAAATTTTACCTTCCTCGTTTGGAGTGGAAACTCAGACTTAAAATTTGGTTCATAATCCCTCTTCTAATTTTGAGCCTTTGACATTCTTGGCCTTGTATGAAAGTGTAGATGGACTCAATTATGTTCCTGTTTTGCAGAGCTTCTGATTTTTGGGACCATTTTATTATGCCCTGTTCAGGAAGTGTTAAATACTTAAAACCTGTTACTATGGAAGAAAAATTATGTTTCTGATGGTCTAAGGAAATGAAGCACAATAGGAAGATGAGATTGTCTGTCTGTGTACAAGGGGGGAAGAGGAGCTAAGCTGAGCTTATGTTAAGGAAGTTTAACACAAAAAGCAGTTGTGCTAGAGCAGCTCTATCTCTAAATAAAAGCAAACAATTCTGTTCAGGTGTGAGCTTTAAGTATTGCTGTCCCCAGCAATACTCAATTCAACAGTCAGAAAATCCTCAGTTCTGTTGATTGAAGTGTGTAGCATCCCTTACCTGTTATTTTAAATCTATCCATTTCAGTTCTTAAACTGAGTTCTTCATTTCTTTATGTAGGAAGTTTCACTTGCTTCAGTTTATTAGTAAATACTCATGCAATGGTGTGTGCTCTAAATTAGATGATAAACTTACTTTTGGCTAAGTGAGGGGTCTGAAATGACTGACTCCTAAAGAGACTAAATATCTCACTAGGAAAAGTGGTTTAAATAACTGTAGCAGTAATACGTCATGTTAAACCAGAAAATAGCTGCTAATAGTTGCTTTATGTGTTTTGGCAAAACAATTAATACTTACTTCTTTTCCTTTGGATGGTAAGACCCCGTGTATTTTCACTCAGATGTTTTAATAGCAGTGTGGTAGGTTGTATCTGCTAAACTTGATAGTACTTCTACTCTAGAAATACTATATTAAAATGCTAAATGCTAAAATTAAAGTGTCCTAATAAAGCAGAAGAAAGACCATAGTGTCTTAAAAACCAAAATACATGAACTTGTCAACAATGAGCCTTAATATATTAAGACTTTTTGTTCTCTCCATTTGGTGGTTTATGGTGATTGATTTGGGGATGCTTTTACTCAGTTTCAGGAACTGTTTGTGTTCAAAAACTGTTCAACTATAGAATAATTGGAGCTGTACTGATGATTTTTATTACAGAAGTCCAGTCCCAACCCCCAGCTTGCTGATAGCAGATCCAGGGTGATACTGGCTTTGGTTAATGATAAACATAAATAAGAAAGTGTGAGGTACATATTGTATATGAACAGCTCCTCTGATATCTCCAGGAAGAATTACTTTCATTTGCTGTGATCACAAAGAGGGGCTTTCTGCAAACAGATCACTTTCTTTGCTAAGAAGAGGAATTGTTCTTGTAACACATGAACATAAAGAACTTTTCACTTTTTATACTGTACCTGCCTGTAAACCTGAGCAAGTCTCCAGGGGTGTGAGGGGCCAGAGTTAACAGAGCTGATATTGGTGTTCAAAGTACACATTTCAAGCCTCAGTTTTGTTCTGAGGACTGTTCTATAGCATGGTGGCTTTTGGGGTACAGTTTATGTTGCTTCTTGAGCCCACTGTCACCAGCAGTTTTGATTAGAAAATCTGGAATATGGATCTCAATAGACTATATTGAGATATGGTCTAAAAAGTTGAGACTTGAAAGATGAGTATGGTCCTGTTGTAGTCTAAGGTTCTTTGTTAGTACCCAGAAGGGACTGAAATCCACTCAGATTTAATAGTTATTTTCCCTCCACCTTCATTGTTCATAGAATGTGTCCCATCACTTCTGCCCATCTTCCTGGGATGCTTAAAGCACAGGCTGCCATAGCCTGCAAAATTAATATTGTATTGTAATACCTGTAATTAGTATTGTATTTTGGCCACGGAGGTCTCCCAGGGAGTGTCTCAAACCATTGTCTGACAAAATTCTGAAATGAAATATTTAATTTTATTGCTATGCTGGAAACTTAAAGTATTGGAAGAGATATCAGTGCTCATAAAATTGGGACTCAGGTTGCTTAACACATTCTGTACTTGAAGTCTATTTGGGACAAGTCTATGGAGAAGCAGGGTTGGACTGTGTAAAAATCAAATATATGTGTCAGTGATTGTTCATATGGAGGGAGCTTGACCCATAACACTGCCACAGCACTGGGAGCAGGAAGATCAGGGCTTTGAGCTTGAGAAGAAAGGCTGGAGTGTTGGGTGTAATCAGTGGGAATTTTCGAAGGTAGCATTGCTGGTTAGGTGGCTGAAGAATCCAGTATTTGAAAGTACTAAATTATCCCTGTTTTCAGTGAAAAAGTGTGGCTTCTTTAAAGCAGTTGACATAAACTTTAAATTCATATTGCAACAAAGTACTGCTCCAGTTTCTTCCAAGGAGCAGAATTTGTAAATTGTCTGTTTCAGTGTAGACTTGTGCACAGTTAAATAAAATGGATATTTATCTTTTTTAACCCCCTGTCACGATCAGGTTGTTTTTAAACAGACTCATTTATTGTGTGCTGAAGTTCAGTATTAAAATTCTAAAATTCTGTGCATGAATAAAAGGATTCTGTGGGTAAAGCTGTAACGATTGAAGCCAAACCCTTTTCTCACTCCCCCAAACAGCAGTCAGTGCTGTAGTTAGTGGGGCTGTTTTAATCAGTAGTTATGTATTTGGCTACATTGTGTTTCAGAGCATGTACCTGGGCAGTTTTGAAAGAGCTTATTTTATTTCTTCAGAGCTGTTGTGGAAATCAAAGGACTATTTAGGATTAAAAGCTTGGGTTGAAATAATGGATGAAAACATTTCTGCAACTGACTTTTTATTTTAGATGTCAGACTGTGGAATTATATCATTTACTGTAGCAGCTCTGTGCTGAGGAACACAAATGCATAATCAGTTTCTCATTTCTTTTAAGCCCTGAGTATTACTTCCATTGGTTCTGTGGATTGAATTATATCAATTTTAAAAAGCCTCCCAAAAAACCAACAACAACCCCCCATTTTTTTCCTGTTTTAAAGTATATGTTTAAAAAGCCTTCTCTTTGTAGATCAGATCTGTAGTACAGTGCTTACTGAAAATTTCCTGTGGTTCCTCTCTGTCATAGGATGACTTCCTTTTTATATTCAGTTTCAGTTGTGCTGTTGAAAGTATATTCAAGACTATAAATGACTTAGTCTCATAGTTGTTATTTTGCAAAGAGCTGTTTAAAATGTCTCTGTAATTGACCCTGACATACAGCTTTCCTGCCTATTGGAAATGCCTTGAATATTTTACTACAGCCTTCCCAGTCAGAGAGGGTGAGTGAATAATGTGTCTTATCTTAAATCCTTGAGATAAATTTATAAAGCTGCACTGTCATAATAAATTTAACACTTCAGTTCTGGTGATTTAAGCAATTGATAACAACAGTATTTCATGGGAATACTGATGCTGAATATCAACAGTCTGTTAGAGGGGTCTCTCCAAGTATTTTAAGTCTTGTGAATATTGAGTTTGAACAACTTGGAGCAGTTCAGAAGTAGGTTAGAAAATGGCTTGTGAACTTTGCCATATGATCTGTCCAGCTGCTTGAGAGTTTTAAGATAGTTTTTTTAACAGCTTCTTGTGTTCTGCATCTTGACCAGTGCTGCCAGCCGTGGTGGCTGTGGGCTGGCTGCAGTTCTGCTCTGCTCTGAAGATGTTTGTGCCACACCTCTCAGCACCTTGCTCTGAGGGCTTGGCCTGTCCAGCCATATCTGCAGAGCAGCTGCTACTGTGTGTCTGCAAATAACCCTCCTCAGGACACCAGGAGAGCAATTGAATAGTTTTGCCTTTTTTGGCCTAGGTCACAGTTTGTCTAAGGCTATTTTCTCTGGCTGCTCAAGGGCATTGTGGCTTAAATTAGTATTCACATGGTATAATGACACATTTGTGGCTGGTTTTTTGTCCCTTCATATACACGTGCTCACAACAACACACATCTAACTCTACAGGCAAAACTCTACAATCTTCTGCTGGTTTTAGTGGTTGGAGTTACTCTGAATTTACAGGAAGTCACATGGTGCAAGTTTTCCTAACGTTTGAAGTAGCACTTCATTCTCCTCTTCAGGGTTTTGTTCCACAGTTTTCCACTCCAGGGTGTGAGGAGTTGGATGAGCCAATGCTGTGACACCACTGTAGAGTTTTTCATGATATTATTTCTTAATGTGCATTATTGCTGCTGATTGCATAAGCAGTTCCTGCAGGAATTGCAGCTTATTTTAATTTCACTGCAGGGACATAGATTCCACCTACTGAAAAGATCAGCTGTCTTTAGTTAGTTATTCTCCCTCCTTTATTTCTTTGCATTACTTTATAATAATATAGCTGACACTTGAATGCTTGCAGTGTTAAATTACATGTGTTAATTAGCAATATTGACATGCAGAATGTAGAACCTCTCCATGTGAATCAGAAATGTGCCTCATTAATGTGTTTTAGCAAGATAATTTGCATGAAGCCATTTATTTGCAGTAGGCACAAAATGGTAGAGCTTTAGGTTTTTTCTTGAAAACTAGGAAAAGCTGGGTAAGAGGAAGTAGGAAGGGAGAAGAATTCATGTTGAGATGTTAGGGATGCTGGAGCTCAACTGACAATTGAGTTTATCACTGTCATTTTAAGGAGTGTGGTGTTAACTTTTATCATCTGCTGCCTTGGTGTCTCAAGCACTTATTAGTGGATGTTTTGTTGTTTGTTTGATTTTTTTTTTCCTTCAGTGTTGTCTTTTGCAAAGTAGAAATGTGCATGACAAGATAAACACAACAGAGATCTGTGAAAATTGTAACTGGGGTATGGATTGTGGTTACTTAATAGAGCAGCATTACTGGAAAATAAAGCTACTGTGTGATCTGAGGTTAACTTCCAACTCTGAAACATCTGGCAGAATTCAAAGTGTAACATTACAAGAGCATATTTGCAGAAGCACATTAGTCTCACAACTGGTGCCAAAGAAAAGGAAAATGCAACTTCTTTTAGTTTTCTAAATAAATAGATGTGGATAATGTGATCTTTGGAGAGCAGAGGACTCACTTTGGGCATAGAGAAAACAACTAAAAGAGTCTGCAGGACCAGTTGTTCTGAAAAGGGAACTTGATTCACCTTAGCTACGGGTTTTGATTGTTTATAAATACGTCTTCTGAAATTGATTTCTTGCTCTTCAGAATGTTTTCCCTTTGCTTTCAAGTGGGCATGTGGTTAGAGAAACAATCCAATGATTTACAGCTTCTTTCTTGGAGGTTAGGTAGAGGCAAGTCTAAATTGCCAAAGTGTATTGGATACTCAGAAAATGGGAGTATTGCAAGTCACAAAAGCAGCAATAAGCTGCTGGTGATCTCAGTCATCTGTGCAGTTACTGGAAAGTCATTTTTCTGGCTGATGGAGGTAAGGGACACTTGGTCAGTAGTCTCTGAAACAGCAAAATTCTGACTTTGTCTTGTCATTTCTTTGTAGTTGGAGACAAGGTTCCTGCTGATATAAGAATTACTTCTATCAAATCTACAACTCTAAGGGTAGACCAGTCAATTCTCACAGGTACATTTTCTGTGACTTTTATGTAATTATGTGCATAATTGAAAGTGCCTTTTCACTGTTTATTTGCAATGATCCATTAGAAAAAAGCCTGCAGCTATTGAAGTTCTCTACATTCAAGTGCAGTAAATTTCTGATCTGGTAACTTCTAGAGTGGCTGAATGTGTTGCTTAATCATTGGCTTTGTTTTCCCTTTAGTGGGATGAACATTCTTACTGAGTCTTGTAATGCTTTTTTGGTCTTCCCCTTTCCCCAACAGACACAAGCAATTTGTGGGAAACTAAAAGTTAAAAAAAAATATGGATTTCTCTTCTTGTTCACAGAGTCTTCTAGGTTTGAACATTGTGTCACCACTCCAATATGAAATTATGTACATCTTACTAAATGTCTTCTGCAGCAGGAGAGAGCAACTTCTGCAATGCTGGCAGCTTTTAAGGTGCTGCCGCTAAAGACTCAGTGCACTCGAGCCTTATTTGCTCAAATTCTATGCACACACATTCATGTGTTTTCTGGTACCAGCCCTCAAATGCAGGAGCTATTTTTAGAGCCCTTTTCAGATTTGTTGAAAACAAAACAAAGTAGCAGCACTTCTGAATATAGGAAAGAAGCTGGGAATCAACCAAGCATGCTACAACAGTTTTCTTTCAGCTGGAACATGGAGATCTGTCTGTCTGTTTTGGTAGCATAAATTAATGTTAACTAGCTCTGAATTTTAAAACAGTAAAGTATTCATAGGAAACCTATTTTTCATCCTCAAATCTGTCTTGAAACAGGCTCCAGAGTTTTTCACCACAGATCCTGAATAGCACAAGACTGATCAAGCTTTGCTTATGTTTAGCATAGGAAAATGGATGCACTCCATGCCTGTAAAGCTGCTGAAATAAGTAGAAATAGCCTATCAGAATTCTGTAAAAAGGGACTATTCCTTGCCTTTATTTAAGTAACAGCATTCTTGCTTTAAAGGAAGCCTTTGCTGTTTTCAGCCAAGTTGATGCCTAAGTCTCCTGTTGGATAAAATAGGACTGAGGTCTGAGATGCTGCTCAACAAAATCCTTTTAAAGAGAGGAAGCTTTGGCTCTCTTGAGCTTACACAAAGTAGTGTAACTCAGTGACTGAAGCTGAGAGCACCATCTTGTGAAATCTGGTGTAGCAATGAACATCTGCTTTTAAAGAAAAGGAGCCTTTCTATATCTGTGTGACATGCTTGTAGAAACTGATACAGAATTTTTGCTACAAGCCAAACATTCAGTTTTCTTGGCCAACTGAAATACTTCCTGTTTCACTTAACCAATTAAATTAAGATCATTTGAGGAAAGAATTTTGACATCCTAAAAATTTCAGAGCTGAAGATGATAACTTTTTGATTCCCTCAGGACTCCAGATAAAAAAATCTCTTCTTAAGACTATCATCTTTATTTCAGGTGAATCTGTGTCTGTTATTAAGCACACGGACCCTGTGCCTGATCCTCGTGCTGTAAATCAAGACAAGAAGAACATGCTCTTTTCTGTAAGTAATTTGTTTTGAGGTTTTCAATAAAAATGTTCAAAACTTCAGATCTTCCCCCAAAAACTGCATGACTTTGCTATGTTCTCTGTGCATATCTCTATGTGTGTCTCCATACACGTTGAACTAAATGCATTAAAAATTAGAATTAACTTTTATTAAAAGCTGTCCTCAGGGGAAAATGCTGGATGAAACCAGTCTATATGAGGAAAATTATTTTTGTCCTTCACAAGGAAGTCTTGGAGGGTGGAGCACACACACTTTTAGTGTTTCTGCAGTAATTTTCTAAAGTAATAGTTCTTCATCATGATAAGAACCCACACAAATTGTGGTGTTGTGTAGCTAAAATGGAGAACTGGCTTTCTGTACAGGAATTAAACAGTTTGTTCAAATTTGTTTGAAGAAAAGATTAAATATCTTTCAGATAAGAAAATAACTTTTTGCTTGCAGGCAGCTTAATTTTACTGTTCCTTTCCATGTTACACAGGGAGCCCCAGAGAACACATCTATTACTCATAGTAAATAATATTAAATCTGACAAAATAGAGCCCTAATTTAAAAAAGAGAGGTAAAACACATTCAGTATTCCAGTTGAAATACATACTGCTTGCTCAGCAGCTGGGTTTGGCTGTGGTGCTTGTGAGAGATCAATACTGACTCGTTTTGAGCCTGTTCTGAGAGCAGAATTTCCGCCCTGGAGTGTTCCCTTACAGACACAGGCAGTGTCATCCTCTTCCTCTTCACCCTTTCCCATATCCTGGCTGAAGCACAGTCTGAGCTTGTATGAGGTGGTTTGCTTCAAGGGGTTTTTGTGGTGTTTTTGTTGGGTTTTTTTGTTAAATTAAAACCAAACAAAAGAAACTCACCCACAGAGCCTGTTTGTAGATGAACTCCAAGTCTTCCCTCCTCTTCCTTTACCTCAGGGTACAAACATTGCTGCTGGTAAGGCCATGGGGGTGGTTATTGCAACAGGGGTAAACACTGAAATCGGGAAAATCCGTGACGAGATGGTGGCAACCGAGCAGGAGAGAACCCCCCTGCAGCAGAAGCTGGACGAGTTTGGGGAGCAGCTGTCCAAAGTCATCTCCCTGATCTGCATCGCCGTGTGGATCATCAACATCGGCCACTTCAACGACCCCGTGCACGGCGGCTCCTGGATCCGCGGCGCCATCTACTACTTCAAAATCGCCGTGGCCCTGGCCGTGGCCGCCATCCCCGAGGGCCTGCCCGCTGTCATCACCACCTGCCTGGCGCTGGGGACGCGCAGGATGGCCAAGAAGAACGCCATCGTGAGGAGCCTCCCCTCCGTGGAGACCTTGGGCTGCACCTCCGTGATTTGTTCCGACAAGACGGGGACGCTGACCACCAACCAGATGTCCGTGTGCAGGGTACGTCCCACCCTGCTCCTGCTGCTGCTTTTCTCCTCAGCCACTCTCAGGAGGCAGCATCGCTCAAATTCTCCTGAGCTCGGCTCTTTCGGTTCTCATATCATCAAATTACTGCTTTATTTTTCTAAGATAAGCCTCCACTTTGAATTTAGTTTTCCACTGTGTAGTCTTGAAGGTTTTTGTCTCTTTCCTTATTTAGTCATGGCCAAAAATAGCTGTACCCACACTTATGGAGGAGAAAGTTGTTTGTAAGCAGCTTTCCATTGTCTGTGAGCCTTGCAGGTTACTGGTAATTCTTTGGTGTGATTTATGCCTTTTTTTAGAAGGTTACACTGTAGAACAGGCTGTGTGTAAATGTCAAGCACTTGCCTCTTCAATTGAGAAAGAAAACAATGGTGGAGAAACTTACTACGAGAAAAGGAGATTTACTGCAGTAACTTTGGTAGTCAGAGGTGTTTTCACTCCTGAGTGGTTCCACCTTTATTTGGTTGTCTTACCTTCAGTGGCTTTGCTGGTCTGATGGGGATCACTGCAGTGTTTTCAATGTGCAGCACTGACTAATCTGGCAGCTTGAGGTGCAGTTGACCCTGTCACCAGCATTGCCAGGGTCATCTTCAGTGTTGGTGTACTTTTAGGTAAGCATGAGTTCTGTGCCTCTCCTCCCTTTCCCCAAATACTCTGGCTAGTGTTGGCTAATTTAGGACTTTGGTGGCTGTTCACTTAACATAATGCATGTGCAGTTGCCAGTTTGTGCTTCTGTGTAGGGATTTAATGGAGAAAACACTGAATTCTTGTGTTTAATAACTTTAGATGTTCAGTGGCACAGCAACTCCAACATGAAATGTCCAGAGCCTCATTACTTTGGGTTAGAATTCCAAATGTGTGCATGTTGAGCACTGCACACCAGTGGTGAAAGTTTGTAAGCCTTAAGCACTTTGTTCTCAAGTGATTGATGGTTTTTTCTTCCTAATTGGTGGTTGATTTGTTCTACTTCTTTAAGTATCGTAGTATTTATACCTAAGAGACACAAAGCAGCTGCTCATCAGTATTCCAGAGGAGGTTACTTGCAGTAGAGTTGCATAACTGCCCTAGTCTTTGCAGGGATTTTTTCATCCTGCAGATGCCAAAAGCAGGAGGCTTCCCTGGTTAACTCATCATTTAAGTTGTGTTTATTTAAAAGCTCAAAATGCTCTGCTCCTTATTTAGAGGGCTAAATGTTTTAGATCTTGTCCAGCACAACTTGGTTCCTTGTTAGCCTCTGGGGGCTGCAAAAGAACGTGAATTTAAGTTTGCAAAAATGTAGCAAAATTCTAATACCTGTAACAACGAGTTTTATTTTACTGGGCTGTGTTCTGTGAGGATGCTTGTCTAAAACATAGGGCACACAATGAAGAGAGAGGAGGACATTGCTAAAACGTGATGTGACAAAATGGCCTGTGCTAACCAGTGGATCAGAAGTTCCATTAGGATACACCATCAATTAGTGGGAAATTATCTTCTCCAGTGCTACTCCAACAAGCCATGAGAGTAAGACAGCTTCAGGCACTGTGGTTTTTATCTCCATCCTCTCAGATGTGATTCTGCCTGCAGCTCTCCTAGAAAGGAAACAAAGGAAAGACTGAGTTGCAGATCTCTTAAAGGTACAACTGAATCCTTCAGATTGGTGTCTGAATTTGAAAATATCATTTCACCAATGCTAGAAGAGCACTTGAGTTGGCTGCTTGGTTTAAACTCCCGGTGTCTCATGTGGTAAAGTGACTTGTAACTAGAAACCAGGACAGGAAACACTTTCACTTAAGGTTGGTATTAAGAAAAAGTGGCCATAGTCTGGCTCTTACTAAAACCTCACCTCTTAGATATCAGCTTCTCCTATTTGTAGATGCTTCTATTTTGATTTTGGGAGAAATTGTCAGTGTCCAAGCTGACAGTGTCCAGCTGAGCTGCTTTTGACTGTTTCAAAGCAGAGAAGTAATTCATGATTTGTGTTACATGAGAATTAATTTACAGGTGAAGCTTAGGAAGAGCTTGGATCTAGTGAGGATTGTCAGGTGGTGTGTGAATGGTCTTCCCGGCTGAAGTGTACACTGTTCCTGTGGTTTTCAGCTCTGTTTTCCAAAGAGATCTGTAGGCAGAAGAGGTGTTCCCTGTACTTTGTGCTTCAGTGTATGGGCTGTTCAAACATATGTAGGATCCAAGTACACAGAATCAGGTCTTGTCTGGTTTGTTTATTCAGACTGAGCTTGCCTCTTGTACCTGCTTCCTTAAGGCCTGTTTAAATCTCTTGCATTAATTATTGTTCAAAGGTAATAACACTTTTAATTCTCTTAATTTCAGATGTTTATCCTGGACAGAGTAGAAGGAGACAGCTGCTCTCTGAATGAATTTACTGTAACTGGTTCAACATATGCACCCATGGGAGAAGTGTAAGTGTTCTGTTCAAGTTAAATATTGTCTGTTTATGCATTCACTGTTTCTTCAGCCTAGAAAAGGGATACATGTAATAATCAATAATGATTGTTAATAAGTGAAAGGTCAGCCAGTGAGAATGCACACTGAAGAGCTGGGGGGAAAGTAATTAAAAGGAAAACAAAGATAAATTGTAGAAAGGTAAACCTTCATAAAACTGAATAGAGTGTCCAGTATTGCAATGTTCCCTTGATAATCTAAAAATTATTAAGGTGTAGAGAGGTTTTATTTTATTGAAATCTTCCTGGACTGAGATTAGCTATCTTGGTGCTTCTAAGTGAGGTTTACTTTTCTTAAAAACTGGGTAAATCTGATCTAATTTGCTTATCTGTGAGCTCAGTGTTTCCCATTTCCCTGCCTCAGAGAATGGGGAAGTTGTTTTTTCTGAGGTGTCTTCTCAATGTATTGGAGTTACCTCTTAAATGGACTGTAAATTCCTGTCCCTGGCCCTCAGTAGTTTATTGGTGCATCTGTACTTGAGTTGGTGTGTGTTTGTCCCAGCCTTTGCTCTTTGAGCTGCTGTTAAACCCAGTCCTTTAGGAAGGGAATGAGGTTTGGTTTACTTTATCGGCCGCCAGTCTCTGCTAGTGAGGTAAGTGGTTCATCCTAAAAACATCAGGAATTTTTAGGACTCTGCTTCTTGAAGAAAAGCCTCTTTTTACTGGGTTGTTACAGCTCCTTTTACTTGGTCAGTCCTCCATGTGTTTTATAATCTTATCAATTCAGTTTTACTTGCAGAGTAGAATTCTGCTGTGGATGAAGTAGAATTTAATTTCAGTTATTGCAAACATCTCAGCCTTGTGCAGTTTCACTCGTGTGCCTCTGGCTCCTGCAATCATGCCCATCTCAGTAGTGATTATCTCTGTTTAATTTCCATAGCAGTTAAGACCCTGGTGTTCCCAGCAGCTGGAAATCTTAATTCCCCAGTTCTCTTTTTTGTTTCAAAGCTAATTGCTGTCAAAAGCTTACGCTTTCATTTCAGGAGGCAGCATTTGCTTAGACAAGGTGACTCCAGACCTTGTAAAACACTCCCAGCTATTGCACTCTTAGCTGGGCTCACAGGAGCTCTAGATAAACAAAATAATAAAATAGAGTGTGGTGACAGATGTGAGGGATAATGAGACAGACAGCAATGTTTGTTAATGTGCTGTTTTCACTAGCTTGAAGTTGAGGGAATGTGAACAAGTGTGTTAAACTCACTGCATTTGGGGACACAAAGGATTCTGAGAGGGAAATTGCCTCAGGAAGGCTCTCACTGGAGCATAGGGAAACTCAGCTCAACACCAGCCCTTAGGGCTGGTTTATTTCTGCATTTATGGACAGCTTTTAAAGCAGTGGCTTTGGGGGGATTTTAAGGTGACAGACTTCACCTTAGATTGCAAACTGTCACTGAAAATGGAGTTTGGAGGGGGTTAAGTGGCAGTTAATCCATTGCACTGCCCCAGAGCACGACCTGCTCCAGATAGGAACCATTTCTGACAGGTCTTACTTAGTACTTCCGACACTGTTACCTTCCAGAGCCTATTCAAATTCATAACCATTAAGTGTTTTTGCACTAAATCAGTAATTTTTCACTTACTGTTAAAATATATGATAAACTAACTCTCCCCTAAGATTCACTCAGAATATAAAATCACAAATATTTCTTACTAAAAACCTCCCAAATTTCGAACTGATTTATTTTCCAGGGATACTGGGAGATTGTCAGAGTTTGGAGTACTTTTGCCATGTCTCAGCACACTCAGTCTTACTGCAAACTCAGAGCACAAACCCAACAATAATTAAGAACTGCAGCAAAAGCTGGCAGATTGCATCTGACCTTCAAATGAGTTCATCTTGAAAAACCTGAAGCTGTAAGGAAAAAAATTCCTTTATCCAGAACTGATCCCAGCATCTTAGGCTCTGCATTTGTTCCTCAGAAACTGTTGATAAGGAACGCAAAAACAAGGGTTATAAAAAACACACGCTGGTATAACAAGCAATGGATATTCCAATATGCTGCTGTTCTTTGAGTTCAGAACAGGTGAAAACATCAAGTTTTGGGTGGCATGGATGAGGTGACAGCCTGAGAGCTGGACTTTAAAGCCACAGCTTATGGCTGTAGGATTATATGCCAAATGAAACATTAAAAACATACTTATTTCCTTAAGATCCATTTTGTTCTCGTGTTACACAACGCTGGAATTTGTTTGCAGTACCACAACTGAACAAAAGCTTACATAATGGGACATGCCATGGTCTGTGTTGTGAGTTCTTACAGAGTAATGATCCACATCTTTCCACCATCAGACCTTTCTTTCCCCTCCTTCAGAGCTTTAATAAATTATGTTCTATATTAGCTCTGTCTTGGTAATTTTGCTAGGGGGAAAATAACAGTATTGAACACTGTCCTGGTTCTTTTGTGCTTGCTGTAGAAATATGGGAATGTTCCAGAAAGGGAATCAATTCACTGTTTCCAAGTGTAAAAGCAGAGAAGTTGCTTCTTACTTGTGATGTCAAAATGGTGCTTTAGTTCAGGAAAATGTACCTTCCCTCTCTCTGAAGCCTTGAGATATTGAACATTAAGTGTGTATACTATTGGGAAAGAGTTTTTCTTTTCCAGTGGAGTTAGTCTTGTGAAATGACTTCACTTTTCGTGGCTTTAGGAGGCTCAAATATAATACAAATCAATTGTTAGAAAATGAAAGAGGAAAATCTGCTTTAATGCCTGCCCAGTGTGTGCACTTCATGCATTGCAGTAAAGCTGCAGAACATGCAGCAGGAAGGAAGCTGAACTCCACAGGTATCCAGCAATATCCCTCTCCTGCTTGGATTCCCCTCCAAGCCCTGCACATGCTCAAACAGTGCCTTCCTGTGCCTCGTCACCGAGCCCTTCTCCAGGCTGCTGTGACTGTCACTGGAGGAAGTGAGGGTTTGTCACTCAGGGAGTGATGTCATCAGTGATCTTCTCATCCATTCATGATTCTGATCCAAACTTCAGAACTCCCCTTTATCAATCCTGCACTCCCAACAACTTCTGTAGTTCCAAGTCCATAACCAATGAGCATTTTACTAAATGGAAATATGCAGTAAAGAGGATGAAGAAAATATGAGATGCTAATACTAAATAACTAACTCCAATCTTCCCCTTTTCTTCCTCTGGAAAGGCATAAAGATGACAAACTCATTAAATGTAGCCAGTATGATGGTCTTGTGGAACTTGCAACGATCTGTGCACTCTGCAATGATTCCTCTTTGGATTACAATGAAGTAAGTTCATATCCTGGAACAGAGGAGAGTGTGGGAATGAGGATAAATGTTCTCATCTGTCTGTGTAATACCTTTCAGTGGTAAATCCCCTTCTAGTCAAGGGGGGGAGAGTATTTAGGCCCTCTGAAGTATTAATTCTGAGAATTACATGTTTGTTGAACACTGAGAACTAAATCTAGCAACAAGTGTAATCTGTAATGTGGAGATCTCCTGATGCTGCTTTCTTGCTTTGCCTCACTGTCTTATGGTTGCTACCAACTCTCAAAATGTCTTAAATGCTTGATGATAAAATACTGACATCTCTGTCTGCTGCTCTTGGTGGTAAAGGCTTCAAATTCCTACAAATCAAACTCCTCAAAACTGCTCTTCTAAAACAGTTTTACTTGTTTTTCATGAACCACATTAAATCTTGTAAAGCTTTTTTTTTTTCCCCGTTGTGACACTTGAGGTTCCAGGTGAGGTTTAAACTCCTGTGCTTTTGTTTGCTTTGTGTTAACTCAAGGCTAAGGGAGTTTATGAAAAGGTTGGTGAAGCCACGGAGACAGCACTTACATGTCTGGTTGAGAAAATGAACGTGTTTGACACAGACCTGAAGGGACTTTCTAGAATCGAACGTGCCAACGCCTGCAACTCGGTGAGTCCTCTTTTACTGGCATTGTTGGGAGAGACAGCTCTGTAGTGGGTACCACCTAAATGCATTTTGTGCTTTCTTGTTTTAATAAGGTGATAAAACAACTCATGAAGAAAGAATTCACTCTGGAGTTCTCAAGAGACAGGAAGTCCATGTCTGTCTATTGTACTCCGAACAAACCGAGCCGCACGTCCATGAGCAAGATGTTTGTTAAGGTCAGTCCCTCCCTGGAGGGAGAGGTGATGGAATGGCTGCAAAGTAGCACCATATTTAAAAATTATGCTGCAACTAACTGCAGCTTGGAGTGGGAGGAAGGACTTGGTAATTTAAGGAAATGTTGTAGTGCAAAGGGATTTATTAAGCTAAATTACTTCTTCTTTTTGCCTCTGCAGGGTGCTCCTGAAGGTGTGATTGACAGATGTACACATGTCCGTGTTGGAAATGCTAAAATACCTTTAACCTCAGGAATTAAGCAGAAAATAATGTCTGTCATTAGAGAATGGGGAACTGGCAGAGATACATTGCGTTGCTTAGCTCTGGCAACCCATGACAATCCTCCCAAAAAAGAGGAAATGAATCTGGAGGACTCCTCAAATTTCATTAACTATGAGGTAAGATCAGTAGCACTTCTCCCAAACTGGAGAATGGTGGCTCCTTCTGTTTGATTATTCCTCGAGGAAGTTACATCTGAGAATTTTCTCTTTTCTCTTTTCTGGGTATTTTTGATGTCAGACACAACAGTTCCCCACTTGTATGGAGGGAATACTCAGTCTAAGAAGAGACTTCGTGTTTTAGAAGAAATTGTTGATGGCGGGTAGCTTTTTTTGGCTAAAAGCACAAGAAGAAATCACTTAAACAGTCCAAAAATTGCATTGTGGTTTTTGTGTAGCATTTATGGTTTCTGAGTTTGGTATTGCTCAGCTTGTAAGACCTTTTTGGGGATTTTATGATGGAACATACCTGCTCTGGGAGTCAGGTTCACTTGCCTGCCTCTGTGCTGTCAGCTGCAGGGGCTCAGTCCATGATTATCATCTTAGCTGCTCTGTAATTTTCCAATGAAATCTGTATCTGGTATTTAGGAGGAAAGTAATAACAGTTGCATGAGTTTTTGGCTTGTGCTCTCTCCTCTCCTGGCACTGGTGATAAAAATCAAAGACTCAATGCTTGCAGGTTGAATTTGCAAGGCTGGCAAGTAGAGCATGTTTTAACTGATAAAATTAGTGATTTGAAGCAAAATTTGATAAGGCAGGACAAGAGTGAGCCCAAATGTCACGACACAGATGTAACATGCAGGGAAAACAATTATTTCACTGCTACCAGAGGAGAAACCTGCAGGATCTTGCACTAAAACTCACTGTATCTTGTTTCAGACCAACCTGACATTTGTGGGCTGCGTGGGAATGCTGGATCCCCCGAGGATTGAAGTAGCTTCATCCATAAAGCTGTGCAGACAGGCTGGCATCAGGGTTATTATGATCACTGGTGACAACAAGGGCACGGCTGTGGCCATTTGCCGCCGCATCGGGATCTTTGTGGAGGATGAGGACGTGTCCACCAAAGCCTTCACGGGCAGGGAGTTTGATGAGCTGTCCCTGGCTGCCCAGAGAGATGCCTGTCACCATGCCCGCTGCTTTGCCAGGGTGGAGCCTTCCCACAAGTCCAAAATCGTGGAGTTTCTTCAGGGTTTCGATGAGATCACAGCCATGGTAAGTGGTGGTTACTTGGTTAGAAAGGCAAATGCTATTTAAGCCCTAATTAGGCCTTCTCAGAGTAAGTCCCTATTCTAGAAAACACTTGCTTCCACATTTCCCTGCATTTAGTGAGTTTTAAGGATCCAAAACCACACCCAGTGTAAAATTCCTTTCTGACCTGTGTGTTAATGCCCACCTTATTTACTGACTCATTTCCAACCCTGAATTTTCATTTTAGACTGGTGATGGTGTCAATGATGCCCCTGCACTGAAGAAAGCAGAAATTGGGATTGCCATGGGTTCTGGTACTGCAGTGGCCAAAACTGCTTCTGAAATGGTTTTAGCAGATGACAATTTCTCCACAATTGTGGCTGCTGTGGAAGAAGGACGTGCAATTTATAACAACATGAAACAGTTCATCCGATACCTGATCTCCTCCAATGTTGGGGAAGTTGTTTGGTAGGTTTAAATTTATTTTTTCCTTGAGCTAGAGTCTCACTAAAACCAGAGGAGGAGATTTTCCAGGTAATGGATCTCTGTGGAAGTTGCATGCTTCTGGCCTGTCTTTAGTTGAAGAACTGTAGCTTGCCACAAAAAATGCACATTATGTTATTTAGAATATTCTAGCTCACTAGGTAATGTTTTCCAATTATTTCTATGATTGGAATAATTCTCTAGAGAAGGAAAACCAAAGCCTTAATCAAACAGTAGGAGATCTGGAATTTCAGATAAGAGTCCCAGGCATAGCTTAGATGTTTGTTTAACCTCAGGTTCCAGGAACAAGTCTTGTGTTCCTCTGGGAGGAGCAGTGGTGACCCGGCACCACAGAATGCATTGCTGGTGATAAAATGTAAATATGGATCTCCTCACAGTCCTTACATCAAAGCAGACTTTTCCCAGAGTGGGATAAAGCACAGCAATTGTCTTCCCTTGTTTCTTGTCAGCTTTAAGGCCATCCTTCATATGGCTCTTGCTGCAGCCCCTATTTCTGTTCTATTTATTCACAGAGGCTTGGAGCCATGAAAGTTACAGGCTCAATAAACTTCTGCAGGGACTAGCAGTAATCTAGGGAAATGAAGGTTAGTTATTTGAGCCAAAGTGTGTCTTTTAGAAAGTGGTTTGTAAGCCTTTATCCATGTGTATGTATATATTTAGCTATACAGACAAGTAGAGTGGAGAAAAAACAGCCCTAAAGTCGAAAGTCTTTACTTTTTGAAGTTATCAGAAGAAGACAATGCTTCAAAGCTTACATGCCAGTGGTTAGTCTTTGCTCTTGGATATGTGTTTAGTTTTCTGATTGTGAATATTCACAGGGTGTGATCTTGAGTGGGTAGGAGAGAACAGAAGTGCTGCTGCAGGTTTAAGCTTAAACGTTACTGACATGCACAGGAATGAGCTTGTAACTGGTGGGTTTCTTTGTAGTATCTTCTTGACTGCTGCCCTGGGTTTTCCTGAAGCTCTAATTCCTGTTCAGCTGCTGTGGGTAAACCTTGTGACTGATGGTCTCCCTGCCACTGCCCTGGGCTTTAACCCTCCTGATCTGGATATCATGAATAAGCCACCGCGCAACCCCAAAGAGCCCCTGATCAGTGGCTGGCTCTTCTTCCGTTACCTGGCTATTGGATGTAAGTACTAATGGCTTTTTTTTCTTTAAATAAACTAAGACATTAATTACAACCTATTTTTTTTTTCAGTACTGGAAGTGTTGAGGCTGAAGTTGAAGTGTGGCAAGTGAGGTCTTGTCTTGCATACAGTTCACAGCGCTGAGAAAAGCTTTGTTTTCTTGCAGGTTACGTTGGTGCTGCCACAGTGGGTGCTGCTGCTTGGTGGTTTATTGCTGCTGATGGTGGTCCAAAAGTTTCCTTTTACCAGCTGGTATTTGCTCAGTTTAATATCTTTGGGGGGAGAAGGGGAGGTTCCTGCTGCTTTCATGCTTGAAATGACAGTACAAACCCGGTAGGTTACGGGAATTTATATAATTAAACATTTTCAGACTTGTTCCAGAAAAACTTGATTAAATAGTCTTGATAGCAAAGCTCAGAGGTGGGATACCTGAGCTTCTTCAATTTGAAGGACAAGTTGTTTTCTTTTAAGTGAAAGCCTAAAGAGGATTTTTCTAAAGCAGGCAAAAGTTGGTAAGCACCGGTTTTAGGAGTCACAGTAGAAACTTCCTATAATACTGCTTTTTTCCTAGTTGCCTATTCTACGTTTTAAAAGTTAACAAGCTGTGGAAGTGAGTTGACTGTGTTCTGTTCCAGAGCCATTTTCTGCAGTGCAAGGAGGACAATCCAGACTTCTATGGGGTGGACTGTGTGGTGTTTGAGTCCCCGTATCCGATGACAATGGCTCTCTCTGTGCTTGTCACCATAGAGATGTGCAATGCTCTCAACAGGTTCGTATGTCCCAACAGGAAAGCCAAGCCTCTGCATAGCTTATCCAAAATCCTGCTTTTTGTGCAATTTGATCCTTGGTGAACAGCTCAGCTAAATGAAGAGTGAGTCACATTTCCCTTCTGAGTTGTGGTAGTGCAAACAAACTGACTCTTAGATAACATTTGAGATCTCTTATCATAAGGTGTATTTTTAAGTCTGCCAATTCATTCTGGTATTTTACTAAGCACAAGCAACTGAAATATTTTCCATTATTTTTAATCTAAGCTTAATCAATCAGATTATCCCTACTATGTTGGTATAAAGTGATATCAAGGAGAACTAAAATAAGAATGCTGAAGATATGGAAAATAGTTTTTCCTGCCCTAAGGGAGTGCAGGTCTAGCCAATTAATATTAGATTATAAATGGAAACCACTAAATAGCACAATGTCAAGGGTATTTTTCTTCAAATAGCTTAGAGGTCAGTTAATTTAAAAACAAATAAACTTGAAATACAAGTGCACTGGGGTAGTCTTACATAAAGATACTGCTCTACATCTGCTGCTCTGGATCTCAGCCTCTTCTCCAGCACAGCCTAAATGCAGATGGAATCAGGAGCCAGCATTAAGAAGGTGCAAGTTCTTGACCTTCTGTCAGTCTTTCAGTGAACTCCAGCAGAAGTGGGTGCACTTTGGGGCCATGGTAGACTCAGGAGGATTCTCTCTTAGGCTGCCATGTCCACACTTCCCTTTCCCTCCCATGGAGAGGATTCTGGGGTCATAGTGAGAAGAACAGACTAAGTCAGGAATAAGCAGAACACTCGAGACTTCCAAGAATAGACCTGAGGCTGATGGTGGCTGCTTTGCTAAGCTGAGTTCCAGGCCAGTTTGAAGTTGCAGCATCCAAACTGTGTCCTGGGCTGTTTCCTGCCTGGGATCCCTGTGCTGTGCCAGGCTGCTTTGTGGTTCTCAGAGCTTCCTGTTGGTGTTACAGTCACACATGAGCCATGTTTCTGTTGCAGCCTGTCAGAAAACCAGTCCCTGATGAGGATGCCCCCTTGGGAGAACATCTGGCTGGTGGGGGCCATTTGCTTGTCCATGTCCCTCCACTTCCTTATCCTTTATGTGGAACCACTGCCAGTAAGTGCTCGTGCCTTACCCTACCCCTGAACTTCCAGACAGAGCAAAACCTTGTGTGGGGGCTCAAGGCCAGGGCTGGAGGGGGAGCTTGGTAACCCCTGGCTTTTCTTTCAGATTATCTTCCAGATCACACCTCTGAACGTGACGCAGTGGCTGATGGTATTGAAAATCTCCCTCCCTGTCATTCTGCTGGATGAAACACTTAAATATGTGGCCCGTAACTACCTGGAACCTGGTAAAGATGATAGTGTGCGGCCTGCCACCAAACCCTGTGCTCTGTCAGCATGCACCGAAGGAGTTTCCTGGCCGTTTGTGTTCATTACTATGCCCCTGGTTATCTGGCTTTACAGCACAGACACTAACTTTAGTGATATGTTCTGGTCTTGACTGACATGGTGACGAGTTTTACATTCAAAGGAAAAAAAAAAAGTTTAACTTAATTTTTTTATTGTTTAGAGCAACTGTCTATTTCTGCTGAATTTTCACATGAACATATTTGCCGGTGATGGAGGTTTCATAATCTAGATTTTGGTTTTTTGCTTTTTCTGACTTCAGTGGGGGCAATATATTCCTCTTTTATACACAGTTAAAGTGTCCATTGACATGTACAGAGAACTAACACTATTTTATGCAAATATTTTTTTGTAGATGAAAAGCATGTACAGTGTTCTGTTCAATAGTCTATTCATCATGTAAAAAAAAGTAAATTTTTTTTGAGCCAGCGGACACTATCAAACTAAATTGGCAGCAGATTTTAGGGAATGAATGTGTGTTGTCTAAAACTAAAAAAGCATGTAACTGTTTGTCTTCTGCATGATCATCCAAACTTAATTTGTCATGAAGTCAGGTTTTGTTCACAAGCAGAACTTTCTGGGTAGAGAGTCCTGCTCCCTGGGTCAGGATTTCTTCTCGGTCCCCTCTTCCCTCACTCTCGGTTCTTGACTGTCCTTGTTTACACCACTTTCTGTATGAGGTATGCCTGATCTTGCTCGTGCAGAAAATACCATTCCAGGTGCAGCCTGCTGGGGTTCTTCCATACTTTCCACACACATAGGGTTGGTTTTTTTTAAGGATTATTTATTTGTCTATTGTATTTTATTGTAACAGCCCTTATTTTGCCAGTGTTGCCCATTATGCAGGGATAGGGAGGGCTACTTCTGTCTCCTTAAATCTAAAGCCTTTTTAACACACACAATCTGTTTCAATTCAAAAGAGGGTTTAAGTTGGGGTTTAATACCTTTTTTACACGTCAGAGCCTTTCTTTTTCTTTCTTTTTTTTTCCCCCTTTTAAGATCAAAATTTGCAATGAGACCTGAAAAAATAACTTGCACTGCATAGTTAGAAATTGGATTTCCTACATTTAGGGCACTAATGCTCAGTTGTATACATGGAGTTACTCTGCTGGCCTGTTGTTAGCCTGACTTGAAGTAACAAGCTCGTGTGTGTTTTTTGTAAAATCTGTAAATAGCACATGACCAAATTGAACATATTGTATAGAACTATTTTTATTTTAATGTGGCACTAACCACCTTCATTATTACGGTAAATGTTAAAGCATGTTTTCAAATTCAGTCCTGTATCAACAATGTGTAAGTCATTAACAGTCCTAACTGTGGTGTTTTTCTCCAATGCCTTCCAACTTTCATCGACTAAAGTGAGTATTTTTCTTCCATTTCACCCTGCCAGTGGTGACTTGCTGTAAAATAGCATATGCTGTATACATGTTGAAGAATAAATAGTAATTTCCTTCATTCCCATGCTGTGTTTTGTCAAACTCTGCTGTGCTACATTATTATCACCACTTTAGACTCTTGTTTTGTGGTCTGAAGCTCAAATTACTGATTCCAAAGGCAAAGCACTTGCTTTTGGTTTAGTGTATTTTAGGGTCTTGTTTTATAACACCTGGGAGCCTTAGTGTCCCAAGGTCTTACAGCTTTTGGTCTTAAGTTTGAGATAAAATCAGACAAATCTGTAACTTAAGATCCTGACAGCTGTTACCATTAATGTTTAGTGTCCAAAACTCTCTGGTACTCGTGGTCAGGTGCTGGTTTACTCCAAAGCTTTTCCCTGCTCTGAAACAGGGGCTGCCCCTCAGAGCTGGGCACCCTTCCCTGGTCCCTGCAGTGCTCAAAGGGCAGGTGCTGCTCCTGGCAAAACCAGCTCATTATTTATTTGCCATCTGAGAAGGCGGAAGAACAGTCTCAGCTTAACAGGGCAGTCTTTGAAACTTGCCCTGGGGTCACTGTGTCTGTAGAGCAGCAGGTGCTGTTACCTTGTGCTGGCTCAGTCTGCTTTAGTAACCAAATTCAAACAGCTTTGTGATCCCTCTTAGAGGGGAAGGACAGTTCCAGGCTGTGTTCTCTTGCTGCCAGCTGGAATCCAGCGAGCACACATAATTCTCTAGGTTTAAGCTCTCAGGTGGAGAGGTGCTCCCTCAGAACACAGAGGCTCTATCAGAAATTCCACTGCATTGTGATAGTTTGTTTATAGAGACTTTGACTTGAGCTGGTGCTCAGAGGAGCTGACATAATGATGTAGTAGGTGTCTTGCCAAACTGTGAGCATTTAAATCCCCTCAAATGCCCTTTTTTGGTGTGGAAGAGCCAAACTGAGGTTTTGCGTTCCACAAAACCACTGGCCTTCACTGGCCTTTTGCTGTATCAGTAACAAATGAGCAGCATGAGACTTGTCCCTGTTCCTTGAAACAAATAATAGTAGTTCCTGTGATGTAGGATTCCTTGAGATCAAAGTGTGTACTAGTGTGTTATTTGCTGGAAACAAATTAGCAGCTTAGTTCTGTGTGCTCCCACTGCTATTGACAGACATTTCCAGGGCAGGAGTGCCACTGAATCCTCGAACACTGGTTCTACTGAACCTCAGAGCACCGTGTGGTGGCCTTTTTCAAGCCACATGTCTGGCTGCCACCATTAATAATTTTGCTTCTTGTACAATCCTTCCTGTCTTCTATGCCAAATAATCCTGCTATACACCCCCTTTTTCCCTCTCTTAAGAAGCTGAAGGGGAAAATGACTGTCCATAAGTAGAATTCAGAATATTCAGAATTCAGCACCTTCTCTGTTGGATCTGTCAGTGTTGAGAATGAATCTTGGTGCTTGTCATAGATTTCCATAGATCTGAGAGCTCCTTTGTGCCACTGTCTCAGAGGCACTTGGGGTAGGGCCTTGTGTTCCTTGGATTTTGCCTTGAAATCTGGATAAGTGGTGGGCAAACAGAGATTTTGGGATCCATCCCTACAGGCTCCCGAGCTTACAGGAGCAGTCAGGTTTTACAAGGTGCTCCTACAGAGCCCAAGCAGTCTTCATCTGCCCTGTTTTTTTTCTATTTCTCCCAGTCTTGTCCAAGTTTCCCTGCAGAAATGGAGCAATAGGGTTCCCCAAGATCTTGCAGATCTCGGGTTGGATGGCAGCTGTGCTGTGCTTTCAGGACTTCTGTTTTCCAAGGGCTGCAATTCCCATCCTTGGCTGGTTGGGATTGGCCAAATGTTCAGACCTACCCTGAGCTTCTTCATGGGTGGTGAAGCATCCTGCCCTGGAATCACATCCTTGTGATCCTGGAGCCGGAGTGCTGGGTCTGGGCTTCAGCCCTGGCAGCTGAGCAGGCTGGAGGAGCTAAAGGAGCTGAGGGCTTTTCTGTCATAGCAAGTACAGAACTGCAGTGCAGAGTTTGTAATTTCTGCAGGAAATGTCTGAACTAAAGTGTTTATCCTTGGCTGTATAGATCCTGTCATCTTTCAGCCTCAGTCTTTTCAGCTGGAGAAGCCAGGAAGGGAGGACTTTTCAGGACAGACTCATTTGCCAACATTTCAAAGTCAAAACTCATTTGTTTGGTCCCAAATATTTCCTCTCCAACCTCCCCAGTGCTGGGGTTGAAGAAGGTAACTCCTATTGAACCACATTAGCCCACGAACAGCAGCCCTTGTTCAAGCAGGATTAACTCAGAATTCCCCAGGCTTGATCTCCCACTCCATTCTTACAAAATAACTTCATATTTTTTTGTTTCTCTCTACTCCCATCTCACCGAGCTTTTTCATCTCTGCTGTTTTCTGGATTCCTTGGTGCCCTCACACATCACTGCTTATTCTCTCCTGTGAGAGGGGTGTGTAAGACCAGGATCAATCGTGTGATTGATGCTGCCTTATGCTGGGAACACCAGGAAGGATATTGGCTTATGCTGGGAACCCACTGGGGTTTGGAATGAGAGCAGCTCCTCCTGAATCCTGTGTTCTGTAGCAAGGAGGATGCTCAGGCAGCTGCAGTCATGCATTGAATTTTTAGACAGGAGCTTTTGTCTTTGCAGTGCCTTGGGCTCTCTCTGCTTTCACCTGTGAGCTACACAACGAGCTGCTCCTTCTTGCTGGCATCTGAGCAATAAAAATAGTTCATACTTGGTTTCCCAAAACATTTTTGCAAATAAATGAGTATGAAAGAGGCTGCAGAAAAACATTCCTACTGGTCTGTCAAAGTGCTCCGAGGCGTGTGTGGGTAGAGAGGCTGTTGGGGAGGCTCCTGGTACAAAACTGAGGTTTTAATCTGATGATAGAATGCAGTACAGCAGTGCCAGCCCGAGACACAGCTCGAGCCCAGAGCTGATGGTACACAGCCCAAGGGGCTGAATTTGCTGAGATGAAGGGAGGTAAAACCAATAGAGTCGTCTGTCTCTTGCACCTGTCTTGTTTACTTTTTTGCACTTCTAACCATTAACTGTTTCCCTAATCTCTGCTAATTACATCCTTAATTGCATTAATATGCATTTTCAAATCTTAGCAGGAGAGCCCAAATTTTAGTGTTGAAGCAGTGTTTGGAAGAGCTTCCCTGGAGCTGTAGGGACTCAGAGCAGTCTCTCCAGACACAAGGCTGACCTTACGCTGTGGTAGGGGTGAAGTACAGCAGGAGCTTTAGGACGTTGTACTCTACCCTTTGCCTACACATTAATCCATGTAGTTTAATGACTTCTTCAAAGCTTTCCTACTGCTTCCCAGAACAAGCTGCCTGACTTGGAAAAGGGACATTGTTAGGTCACTTTGGGGCCAAGCTTGCCATAATGCCTTGACTAAAAAAAAAACAAGTGGGAGTATGGAACTTGAAAGCAAAAATTCCAAAGAAGTGAGAATTGTCTGTTGCCACTGGTCAGGCAGAGAATGGCAAAAGCTAATTAAACATGTCTTGTTTTTCACTTCACATGTCTTGTTTTTCACTTCAGTCTTGAGTAGGAAGTGCTGGCTCTGCTGATAATCAAGGGAGCTGAGCCTTAATCCAGAGGATTCTGAGCTTCAAGAATAAAGTAACCTGAGAGTGTCCCTTCAATGACAGAGCAGCCAGTTACCAAACTTAACATTCTTTCTTCTGTCACTGTTGATCTTAGTCTTGCTTGTATAATGATACTTAGCATTCATCCTTTCATTAACTGATGCCTTTTCTTTCTTTCCTTTTCAGCAATACTGGAGTAATCGCTTCCTAAACAATTTTGCAGAAATGTAAGGTTGTTTTGTTGCGTGCATGTGTTTTTAGCAACACATCTACCAAAACTTCTGCATGTATCGTGTAAAGATTCTTTGCTTTCCCTAAAAACAAAACTCATTGTGTTCTCTGTGGAAGAAATGTGTGGTACCATTAGGACTTCATGATACAGATGTACAAACGTGCAATATAGCTTACCAAGTCGGAACTCTCTCCAGAGAAGTTGGGTTTCTGTGCTGCATGGAGAAGAGTTTGGTTATCCTTGAACAAGAATTGCGGAGCTGTCAGCCAATTTCCATATTCCTGTATGTAAAATGTCAGTTTATACAATGTACAATATCAGATAATGCATGCCTTGGGTTGTAGACGGATCTTTCTCTGTATTGTATCATCCAAACATCCTACTCCAACAGCTTCTGTACAATGCTCTCCTATTTATAAATCCACGGAAACGATTACAGATGAATGTTAAACCGTAAGCCTCCACTTCATAACGTTGGATTTTTTTAATCATCTGTGCAAATCAACCTCTTTTGCACTGTAATGTAACTTATTTAAATCTAAGGCAGTAAGACAGATGTTGGTGCAATACAAAATATCGTGATGCATTTATCTAAAAAGCAACGACGACGTAGCCAGTTCCCACAGCTGCATGTGTGACCTATAGAAGTTGTAAATAAGATCAATTGTCTATTGACATGCTGACAGTAAGGAGCATCACACCTAGTTTCATTTGTATCAGGTAAATAAATTTATTCTACAATACGTACTCGGCGTGTTATTTGATGCACTTTGTTTCCTGCAGGTCCGTGCGCAGCGCGCTCTTATTTTCATGCCAGGATGACACATTTTAGCACCAACACCATTGCAATCTTTCCTCCTAGAACTATGCAGATGCAGCTGCTCCTCGGCAGTATTGACCTCCTCACTGGTGTGATTTCCTCTGTCCAGGGGCTTGTGTGTGTGTTTAAGGGACACTGTCAAGTACTTTGATCACTCAGTTTTTTTAAAATGCTCCATTGTTTGTAAAATCCCTCTGAGAAACATAAAATAAACAATTCTTTCCCAACTACATCTTTTTTTTTTTTTTTTTTTGTCCTTTCCTATTTTCTAAATTGCCCCAGCCTAAAGTAGCTCCTGGTCTCTTCTCTTTCTGTAGGCAAAAGGAAGATGAGCCAGGTGTGTTTGCTCCAAAGCACACCACGAGCATCCTGCTGGGAGTGCCTGGCAGTTTGGGCTCGCTCCCTTCCCCAAACCAGGGGCTGTTCTGCCACGAGCTCACAAGGCTGCTGCTGGGCAAGGCTAAAGCGCTCCCAGGGTAAAAGCTGGAATTTCCACATGTCCTGTAATGCTCTGCTCCAAAGCCTAAACACCACATTTTGTTTGGAATAAGAGACAACTTAGGAATGTGTTTTACGTTAAATGAAATGCCTCTTAGCCTCCAGCCCCTGATAGCAGCACCCTGCTGGCAAAGAGCCTTATCCAAATGAGGTGACAGGTCTGAGACCCTTCAATAGCAGCAGTGTGAGGTTTAAAAATACAAGGGTCGGATTCCATGGTCCGGCAGTTCTGTAGGATAGTGGAGGGTGCATTAAGGCATCGGGCTGAGCTGCTGGTGGCTGCTTCCTACTATGGTAGTGCTGTGCTGGCCAGGCTGAGCTCTGCTGCTCGCCCCGGGGCTGTCAGAGCCCGGCTCCGAATTCCCTTATCTCTCCTGCAGCTCTTCCCGCAGCCGGATTTAGAGCCGGGCCTTGGCACACGCGGCCGGCGCTGTCAGCACCGCCCCTCCCGCTGCAGGGCTCCCCCAGCGCCTCTCAGGGACACCTGAGCTGGGGGCAGGTGGGGGAACGGCCCCACGAGCAGCTCTCGCCTTTCACAGCCTCAGCCTGGCCGGGAGAACGGAGCCTTTCCCAGAGCTGCCCATCACCGTGGTACCAACGCACCCGTGTGGAGCTCGCTCCAGCCCGGCTGCTCTCCTGCCCCGTTTTTCTGCATGTGGAACTTGTCCCCAGCGCCAGTGCCAAAAGGGAAGCTCAGCCATGATGGGAAGTCGTTATTCAGCACCCAGCTCGTGCTGCTGTCACAGCGAGGTGCATTCCTCGGCTGGTGCCAGCAGCTCCTGAGCGAACTCACACCAACTCACACCTTACTTTTACTTTTAAACATTTCTTTAAACGATCTGCAAGGTTAAGCAGAATGAGTCCCCCAGCTGGAGTACAGCCATGTGAGGAGAACATGATGCTCAGTGGGTTGCCAAGGTGCTCAGTGCAAGAATCTGTGCTAAGCGATGCTGAAATAAACAGCTTCATCTTCCCCCTCCTCCTCCTCTCCCTGCAAACCCCCAGCTGTAAAGCACCACATGGATGAGCCCACTGACAGCACAGAGCAAAAAACCACTCCCCATAGCTCAAGTTATGAGGCATTATGGACATATTACATTAAACTCTAAATACAGAGGGCAGGAAATATCCCTATTTTTACCTCGAGGTGAATTTGAGTATGATTAGAGCCCACACCCACCCCCAGGAAAGTGGGTGACAAATGAGAGAAGCTCTGAGCACCTGAAGAGGTTTTCTAAAAGATTTCATGCCAACAGTTTACTCATGTGGAGGTGCAGAGAAGACTTTGGACATCAATTTATCGGGCTCCAGGATTTCACCTCATATCCCAAACCATGACCCTACTTGCCACATCGCTGTTTTGATGGGATGATAGGGGAGGAAGAGGAATCTGATCTCCAAACTCACAAAGTCCTTGGCCCCTCTGGAAGCTCTTGGAAAGGGAGGCTTGTACAGAGTAAACATCCACTGGGGACCCACACCCCAGACTTTGCAAAGCAAAGGCCAGGCTCAACCCAGTAAGTGAAAACAGAGATTATTCCTTCTATTTTGTTGTTGCATCAAGTGATAGGGACTGGCCAAAGTCCCTTTCCTTAATATATTAAGCTTTCCTTAATATATAAATTGTTACACTTCAGTTCCCCAGGTGAACATTTTATTTTTTCCCTGTTTGCACCAAAATAACTGTATTTTATTATCTATTTCCTTCCCAAACACCCAGTCTTATATACATCCTTGCCTCCTCTTGGCCAGCTTCCAAAGGACACTTTAACCAACTAAGGCTATTTAGTTTGCAATCATAGGTTTATACTGAGTTTAAGCCCTCATAAGGTCACTAAATTTAAGACCCATGGAGACTGCAGATCTGGGTTTTTTAAACATATTTGGTTGTGGTATGTTTGTGTAACTTGAAATGACAATGGCAGACACAGCCTTTGAGACTTCCTTACCACTGAGATCTAAATGAGGGAATCAGGTTTGCTGAATCAGAAATCCTGCCTGCTTCTGCCCTGGATGGATCAGTTTCCACATCACTGAGCTCCTGAAAAGCAAGGAGGGAAGAATCATCACACAAAAAGGCTTAATGAGGAAGACAGTTACTGAAAGGGGAGGAAAAAAGTCCCAGTTAATCAAAAATCTCTCTGTAATCCTCAGCAGCAGAAAAACAAGAAGCACCTCGATTCAATAGAGAACACCAATATTGGTCAGCAGTCCTCAGTCCCTCCTTTATTTCTGCTTCACAATTCCAGAATTCCCACGATCTAGAAATCTTCAGAATCAGAAACACTGCCAGTACTGCAGGTGTTATCAGCACATGATAGGAGTAAATGCATTATTTAGGCAATTTCTAACCACACCATGAATGTGTGCTGCTTTTACTCTGGTAAATTCAGCCTTTTAGCCCTTTGCCAAGACTATGTACAGTTTGAAGAAATTCTGTCCCTTTCCCATCACTTCCTGCCAAAGTAGGAAATAATTAAGTTAGTAATGAAATATGTGATTTAAATTCAAGGATTTCAGGTAAACAGGGGCACTCTGCCCTTACCCAGCCCCAGACCAGCACCTCAGACACACAAACACTTCACAGTACAACTGGATGGCAACAGGTTTTATGTTCATTCCCACCATTGATCTAACACAGCCTGAACTCCAGTTCTTGGCTTTATGATCTTTTCTTCTCGGGTGCAGAGCATGTGATGGAGGCAGGGAATGAGGTCAGCTGCTTATTAAGGGCTAATTGTTATATTCCCTGAAATGAAGGCCTGTAACTGCACTGGAGAGCACCAGACCTCTGCAGAACCAGAGATCACATTCTAAAATTAAAGCAGTAATGAAGACTCATTAATAAGCAAGCAGAATGCCTCCAGAATTCTGAAGTGAGGGCCAAATATATCTCTCTATACAATCTCAACATGTGTGGCACCTCAAAGTTCCACAGGCACAGTGCGACCCTTAGCAAAGATCACACACAGCCACCTAACCCCAACACATCAGGTACTCACCAGGCTTCACCTGCAGGCTCTCACAACTTCTCATTTTCAGTAAGGAACCAAGTTCTCAGAAAACCAAAGCTCTGAGGATACAAATCACTTCTGACAGCCACCTCTACGTGTTCTGAGCTGTGCCTGGAGTTGTTTGCTCAAGCTGCACCTAAGAACTCATCCTGAAGTAGTTTTAGTTTCCTGCCTGTTCTAAAAGCAGAGATTATCAGATTATCTACAAACACACTACAGAATGGTTTCAGTAGAACTGTGGCTCTCCAGTTTCCTCCTATATGTAAATACTTCAGAGAAATGTGCAAAGCCAGGTTTCCACCTGAAATGAATGATCTATTTAAAGGAACCATTACAATAAAATGGCTGAAAAATACAGCACATACCTCATATACTCCTCATCACAATTAAATGTATCCTGTCTTTAGTTTAATAACACAAACAACTCAATTTTCACCCTCAGGAAAGGTCTGGAATACAACTAGAAAGCTAATGCTAGAAAGCTACCCAGCTTTTAGCTGCAGAATATGTCTGGTGAATGCTGAGTGTGAGGAGAAAGCAGTTTTTTTATATAAAAATAGATACTTTGAAAATGCTTGCACGTTTTTTCCGTTATGAGACATGTGATGAGCTGAAATCCATTCACTGCATCCCACAGCAATAGCAAAGAGATGAACAGGATGAGGCCTCTCCTCTGCCAGAAAGTCATTAATGAAATATTTGCTCTCCCTGAGATGCACACATTTGGTGAATCCGGTTACTGGAAGAGCAGGAGCAGCTTATGCTAATCCAACTGCCACGACAGCTTTGCTTTGCTGCTCTTCCCCCATCACCTTCAAATAACCATAACTCAGTTTGGTATTTTGGAAACTCTGAAGCCCACAGAATTCCAGAGAACACAGACAAGCAGCTGCTTTCTTTTCTTAAATGGATGAATTATTGGACTCCTCCTCTGTAAGCCATGACATACCAGAACATTTCCAAACCAGACAATAATCTGCCTCTTTTGTTGTGCATTTTTGATACAACATCACAGAGGGATATTTTACCCTTATCTGCCTTTCAGGGAAAAACTTCTTTTCCATGTCATGTATTTGTAACAAACAGCCATTTTTCCTCCAGCTGATACTCAAAACTATTTTTTTTAGCTTTCTAAAAAGTCTGTGTGTTCCAGCATACCTGTGGTAACAAAATAAATACAAAAGGAATTAAACTCTTGATATAAAGATTGAAAACCACGTTTTGGTAAAGACTAAGGAAATCAGAACAGTAAGAAAAATAAGTAATTCCTCTTCCCACACGTCAAGCCCACAGAACTGAAACAGTTTCTAGATTACCCAAAGCAGTTCACCCTTGAAATGCTGAGGTTGGGAATTTGTACATGAAGCAATCTTGCTTCAAAAGGTGAGGGAAAAAGACATGAATTCAAAAATTACCTGACAAAACCAGGAAGTATATAAACATGGAAAAAACAGGACAATATGTGTATTTGCATAATTTAACATTTCTCCAGCAGTGCAAGGGAAGAGGGATGAATTCTTTTTATAGCATTTTAAATGTCAGTGCTGTACACAGAATGTAAAGTGCTTTGAGTCACTGCTGCAAAACCTTCCAGGAACATACTGAAATAAAACTAAACTGCATTTTAAAATAAATGCTCATGTACAGACTTTAAATGATTGCAGGGTTTAGTAAGGGCTGAAGAAATTACTTTAATTCTCTACCACTGGCTCAATTCTGTACACAGAGAAATCAGTCAGCTACAAAAAGTGTCCTGCAAGTCCAAGTTGCCTATTGTCCCAAATTTATCCTGGACAGCACAGGTAATGCCCTAGAAAAAGACAAATTAATTCAACACAGCAAAAGAAAAGTGCTGCTTTCAGCCACACTCAAGTAGCTCCCTCAGACTTCACTGGGAGCAGCTCCCCCAGACTCAAATGGCTGCACACAAATGAGCAAGACCTTTCCCACAAAGGAGTACAAACCACTGTATTTACAACTTGCGCAAGCACACTTAGCCCTGGACAGAGCTCAGACATTGTTTTCATCACAAACAACAGGCTCATTACACACCTCAGATTCTGATGGTTTTAGTTTTAGCAGGAATTTTTCAAAATGAAAGTTGCAAATACCCTTGGATGCAGTTAGTCCCTTACACTTAATAAATAAGAAGCATCAAGAATCTCCACAGTATTGAGATGCACAGAACTATTAACTGGTTTCAAAGTCTATTAAAAAAAACCAAAAAAAGTCCTTTGTTACTGAAAAAAATCATAGTTTCTGTTCTTTTAAGAAGAGTGGCCCTAGTGATGTGTTCAAGTGCCAAAACAAGCAGCAGAAGGCTTTTACTGCATCCCAAACCACTGTTCTTGATCTGCCCACTGAGCTGCTTCACTGTCACTGCCTTCCAAGTCCCCCTCTTCTCCACTTCCCTCCATGTCATCCACATCTTCTTCCTGGGTGGCATCTGTTGGACTTTCCTCTTTTTCCATTTTCTGCAGTCCTTCCAGTGACTTCTGATCGTTTGGATCCAAACTGAAGAAAGGAAGAAAAATGAAACAGTGTCTTGAAACTTTTTTCTCTTTGTGGCCTCACTGTAAAGAGTAACAATAAAATCTTATCCTGTTGTCTGCACTTCCTGTTTAACATCATCAGGAAGCCTATTTTAGATGATGATGCAACTTCCCCTTGAGCTGCTGCAACACTGAGTCTTAAATCTCTTTATAAAACAGTTCTGATCCCCAAGAACACGTTTATCTAAACATCCCACTCTTCCAGAAAACTTAGTCACCTCTCCCAACAATACTAATTATAAAGTAACATGAAAGCAGTAAAAATTTAAATGACTCTGACTAAATATAATCTATGCAGGCAAAAACCAGCTGACCCATTTAAGCTGTGCAAGTTTGCAGCGGACATAATGTGCTGGATTTAAGGCAAATTGAAGATGTTGCAATCAAAACATGGGAATATTTAATGAAGTAACACCCTAAAATAGCATTTGGATTATGTTAAGTTGAATCATCCTATTTAAATTTATCGAACAGCTCATTTATATATGCACCTTCTGGTGTATAGGAATGGATCCTAAAGTCTGACTCAAAAATAATTAGTAACTACAAATAATTCCATGCCTTAATCCTTTTGTTAGTCAAGGAATCACAAGCCTAGTGACATATTTAGCATTAATACAGTCCCTACATTTTGCACTTCTCAGTTTGAAATCTTAAGACCAACCAATTCATGAACAGGGTGTCACTTGTGCAGCTTTGCTTGTTTTAAGGGAGAATGATACAAAGCCACCTCTGATTCTCATCCTAATCAATTAGTAGCTCATCTTTTTACTCAGAGGAACTGATTATTGGTTCTAACAAACCTCCTGCAGTGTCAGGGTGTGCTTTACCTCAGGGCTATGCTGTACTGGTCCATGGCTTCCTGGTACTCATTGACAGCCACCAGGAAGTCCCCCAGGATGCGGTGCAGGACGCAGTCACTCTGGTTGGCCAGGGCATTCCTCAGCAAGGCAATCCCATCTTCGTACTTCTGCTCTCTGCCTGTTCACAGGCAAAACCACTGCTTTAATCAATAGTTGAGACAAATCTATAAAAATTCACAGTGTTCATGGTCTTCCCAAGACAAGGCTATTTGTCCCTCCAGACCTGTCAGCAGGGAGGACAGCAGTGTTCTACTTCTTGCAAGATTAACTCTAAACAATGACTTTTTGTTGCCATAGCTGTTACATTCACAATTACATCTACTTTGAAGTCAAAACATTTTTGTTTGCAATTGCATTAAGTGTATTATCAGCTGCTGGATGCAATTAATTCCTGTGATTTTTCCTTCAGGATAGAACTGATAAATCCCTTGGACTGTACCACCACTGTTACATCCTTCACATCGACGTGGCTCCAGAACACCTTTCCATGTACAAGGGTATCATTAAACAAACCAACTTGGGGGAAAAAGGAACTTACTGAGAAGTTCTGCTTTCTTTACCACAGCTTTAATGTAGTCAGGTCTTTGTGTGAGAGCTTTGTCCAGCAATGTTTTTGCCTTTTCCTGCGTGACTGGGTCCTCCAGGCAGACTGTGGCCAGCAGGGTGAGGGTCTGTGCATTTGCCCCCAGGGTTTTGTACACGTTGTTTGCCATCACCATGGCTTCACGGATGCTGTTGGATGCCAGGTAACACTCGATGAGACCTGGTGAAGTCAGATGGAAACACTTGAGGGTTTGAGTCAGCACCACAGGCACCCACCCCTTCACTATTGTTTGCACTTAGCAGCACTCAGGTGCCGAACAGCTGACACTCCAATAAGCAAATACAAATTGCAATTGAGAAAGTGAATCTATGCTTGTCAACATACTCATTCTACAGATAACTGACTTGCTGTTTATTAATGGTCAGGCACTGAAAGAAACCCCAACCCTAAGTACACCTAATCTAATGTTTTCGTCCAATTCCACTACTGAGAGAATTAACAGTTCACCTGGACTCTTCACTACTTGAAGCAGCTGTTAAGATCAACCAGATCTAAATATTTAAACAAATATGACAAAACAAAGCTCCCAGCAGAACTAACCATCAGTTAATGTCATCATCCAAAAGTGAGCTGCTCAAAACACCCAAGTTTGTTTACCTCCAGATCAAACAAAACAAAACCCAAGAAAACCCCATTTTGAAAATCATTCTTACAAATCCATGCGTTCTCTCGCCTGATCACATCCCAGGCTTTGGGCTATTAATTACTTACTAGAAAGCCAACAGGAGGAAAGAACTGCTGTCCATTCCCTCGCCTCATCATCAGCATGACACCCACCCTCAGAGGGAGCAGCTGTGAGCAGCTGCCCGTGGCTCACCCTCGTAGCAGTCGAGGCGGCAGGGTGCCAGGCGGATGGCCTCGCGGAAGTGGATGATGGCCTCCTGCACCCGGCCCATGTTGCGCAGAGCAGCTCCCTTCAGCAGCAGGGCCTGGACACTGTTGCTGTTCAGCTGGATAGCTTTGGCTCCCAAGTATAAGGCACGGGAGTATCGTTTGCTGTAGAAACTGTGACACCTACAGAAAAAGGAGAGGGATTGTAAACATGCACTGCCTGCTGTGCCTGTGCGTGGTCATGAGGGTTTTGAACTTCTTGCATTTGAACTTATGAAAAAAGCTCCTTCAAAAATTTAAAAAACCCAAGGTAAATACTAAAACTGATACTATTTAATATATTGTTGGTATTGCACAGGTGTGTAACTCTAATAGATTTAACACACAGAAAACAAACACAACAGATATTTAAGTTACCCAAGAATGGAACAGACAGGAAAGAAAAGCACCTTCTGAACAAAACAAGCCGAACTCACTGTGTCAGCTGTAACACACCACATTCAGCAAATCAAGAGCTGAGGTGAGAAAGGAAATAAAACAACTCACCCAGACACCACCCAGGGCTCTGCATGTTGGTCAGAAATATTGAAGAGCCGGCAGCCCAAGTTCTCCACATCCTCCAGCCGACCCTCACGTGCCAATAAATAACCATAAACATCCATTCCTAAAGAGAGATGTTGGAGGATCAATCCTCAAGAAATGGAAAGTTCATTCACAAGAAAAAAAAAACCACAAAAGCCACAAACACCTACTTTAAACTGTGCAACTACCTGGAAGGGTTCAAGACATGCAGCTTCAGGATGTCAATTCTGAACTGAAAGCTGGCTAAACAATATACAATATTCCACTGCATGTAGCTGTTACTCTTCAGGTCAACCTTCTCTCAGGATTTACTCACCTTTTATTAGGTAAGGATCCAGCATTTGTGCTTGTTCAAATTTTAGGATGGAGTTTTTATTATCTCCAGCTCTGAAGTACAGGTCTGCTAAGCTCCCCAGCAAGTCCACATTATCCCTCAGCAATGACTTCTTCTCTAAAGAGCTTAAAGGGAAAAAAATGCCCGTTATTTATAAAGGATATTTTGAATATCATTATATGTAAGAATTTATATATGATTTGATTGCACCAGGCTCTTTCAACTCTTACCAAATGGTGTTTATTGCTCTGGTGTTGTCTCCAGTATGTACAAAGGCATATGCCTTGATCCACACGGAGAGCCAATCCAAGTTGGGAATGCTCTGGATTATGTTGATGGTCATGGAGGCCACTTCTGCTCCCTTCACTGACAGCGAGAGCAAGCCTGTTTAGAGGGGTTCATACATCAATCTCAGCCACCCAAAACTGCTTTTGATACAAATTGTCTGAGGAGCAGAAACTCTGTCCCCTGACAAGCACAAACAGCCGATCACACGGCTTGTTACAATTTCTATAATGTGGGTATGACATGCAAATGCAAGACAGTTACAGAATTGTAATTAAAATTTTACCAGGGCTGAGCACTGCAGTGTTCACAGAGTGCAGACACCCACCTAGGATGGCATCCAGGGCCAAGGGGCACTGCCTCAGCACCTCTTTGTAGCTCGTCACCGAGGAGCGCTCCTGGCCCGCTTTCTTGTAGAGGTTTGCCAGCATCATATTGATCTGCAGACAACAGAAATGTGGACACAGTCGAGAGTGAGGAAGGAGAAAGAATCACCAAGAAAGGTCACAACTCTGTCTTCAAGCCTGCCTGTCTCTGTTCCAGGCAGAAGACAAAATAACCTGCATTTCTGAGAACGCTCCAAGGTACCATATAGTACAAAATGAAAACTGTGGATTCTTTCTGAGTACAGAAATAAAATCTACATTCTTTTGTGCATGCACAGCGCACCTTGAAATCTGTGGTTTGCATCAAAGAAGTCAAAAGACGAGCAAGTGCTCGTACATGATGCCAAGAAGGATCTGTATATAAATTAATCAGTCCTTTCCAGGAATCTCTCTGTACCCATGGAAGTGTTTGAATTATCTTAGCATGTCAGAGAAAGCTTCCATTCAGCTTCTGAATGAAGCCATGATTGACCAAAGAACAGAAATTATCTGAACTCTTCACAACACAAGAAGCTGGTTTCTGCTGCAGCACTTTCATTTACTGGTCTATACATGAAAAAAGTTTGCTTTTCTCAATCTTTTCTTCTTTTTCTGTTCTGCAAGTTGGTCAGAACACTCTGACATTAACTGGAGCTTAAGCCATGTACACTTTTAGGACAATTTAACATGAAACACAGTTGACTGATCTGATGTGTTAATCTTTTAAGCCCTTCTGAGTAACAGAGCCAGCGAGCAAAGACTCCACAGATTTGGCACTGCAGACCACAAAGGGATCTAAATATTTAACATTATCTAAACTGTTGTTGAAAAGGATTAAAAGATTTTAAAAGATGGAGCACTAGCAAACCTTCTACTTGCCAAAGTCTCCAGCCTCTCAAGGATTTGGCATTGTTCCAACTATAGAAGAAGTTAATAAAGATGCACAAAACATTTAACTCCTTCCATTTTTTTCTTTAAATTCTTTCTAACAGAAGAAATACAAAATTGGTATGATTTTAAAGAAAACGGTCCAAATCAGCTAATTTAAAATTAGGAAATGCTACCAAACAATGTTTAACTAATGAAAAAGACATGATGCCATTAAACCTGTATACTGTGTTCTGCCCTAGAGATACACTGACCAAGAGCCTGTGACAAAAACCTGCCAGAACTCACCTTTGGAGTTCTCTGCCTGGAAGGAATCCCATCAAGAATAGCAATGGCATCTTTATCTTGCTTCAGCATTGTGTAACATTCAGCCATTTTGTATTTCACTTCAATTTCTGATGGTAAACACTGAAACAAAAAAGAAAGATTTAAGTATGATGGTTTAATCAGGCATGAAAATGTTAACAAGGTTTCCTCATAAATATTTATACTGTGTTGAAAAATGTCTGGTGCATGTAAGTTAACAATGCAACTCACTGCTAGTTCATATTGTTCCTGTCTTCAGATTAACAGTATGAAGTACACATACAGAAAAATTTAATGCTGGAGACCATTTTAAGTTTTGGATTAGAACACCACAGATATTATCAAACTAATTAGCCTTAAATGTCAGGTTTATTTGGTATGACAAATGCACAATCTGAGGTGGTTAAAAGACATGTAAAGTTGATGCTCAGGGATGTGGTTAGTGATGGACATGGCAGGGATTCCAACCTAAGGATCTTTTCCAGCCTCAGTGACTCTGTGAATATTGAGTCAGCAACATTAATTGAAAGGGGGAACGTGATCACTTGATGCAGCACATGATCAATTCTTAAATACCTGGCTTTGGGGTGTTGATGCAGCATTCCCAGTAGAAGGCCTGACTTTGGAGGTTTTACTTAAGGCTTTTTTCTGCTGTAAGGCCATTGTGTACTTGCTGACAGCATTCCTGTATTCCTTGTCATGGAAGAGGGAGTCTGCATGATAGACAAGGAGCTGGTACTTCTGAGAGGGAGAGAACAGTTCCCTAGAAGAAATGCAGACAGAAAAGCTGAGATCAGATGGCTGCACAAGAATCAAAACCTTACAGATCCAAAGTATTTGCAGCTTTGGTTTGTCTGGCTTCAACTTGCAGCTGCTGCAGATTCTTCATTGCACTGGAAGGACCATTGAGTAACAGCACTGACTCCTCACACAGGGGTTATCTCACCAATTTGTTTTATCTGTAAACAAACAAATCAAACAGCCACTCCTGACACCTCATCAGCAGCACCAGCTCAATGTTTGGCTGCTTGGCCACTGCCCCCATCCTTTCTGTAACAAGCCACAAGCTGTCAATATCCATTACACTGCATCAACTTTCTCCTAGGATTCATTCACCTTTTATTAGGTAAGGATCCAGCATTTTGCCCGTTCAGATTTCAGAATAGAGTTTTGTTTGAATGGGCTCAAGTTTAAAAGGCAACCCAGCTCTTTGCACAGCTGTTCTGGTCCTAATCCCTATTCCCACATCATACAGACCCCCTTTACAACGCTCTCAGTATGTGTGCAGAACAAATGGCCCAACTGTGGCCTTCCAGGACCTGAAGGGAGCCAACAAAAAGCATGGAGAGAGACAATTTACAAGGGCCTGGAGTGACAGGGTAAGGGGGAATGGCTTCACACTGACAGAGGGCAGGTTTAGATTGGATATTAGGAAAAATTCTTCCTCGTGAGGGTGAGGAGCCCTGGCAAAGGCTGCCCAGAGAAGGCTGCCCCCGGATCCCTTGGAAGTGTCCAAGGCCGGGCTGGACGGGGCTTGGAACAACCTGGGATAGTGGAAGATGTCCCTGCCCAAGGCAGGAGGGATGAAACAAAACCATCCTCAAGGTCCCTTCGGTGATTCTGTGATTCTCTGCCAGGACACCCATGCTGTAGCGGGCACCCCAAAGGGACGCTGATTCTGGTACCCGAACAGAGGCGGGCTACATCCCCGGCAGGGACAGGGCAGGGGCAGAGGACGGGGCAGAGACAGGGCAGGGGAAGGCCAGCGCCAGGACAGGGACAGGGACGGGGACAGGGACAGCCCAAACGCGGCCCCGCTCCCTCACACTCCGCGCCCCGCGCGCCCCCTGCCGGCGGGGCACTCACGGGTTGTTGCCGCTCATGGTGAGGAGCAGCCCGCTGAGCAGCCGCACGTTCGAGTGCAGCCCGGCGGCCGCCATCTCGCGCACGTGCTCCACCACACTCATGCTGCTGCCGCCGGGACGGCGGAGGGGACGGGACGGGACGGGGCGAAGGGAAGCGGGAGAAACCCCGAGCGAGGCGCCGGGCACGGAGCTGCCGCCGCCGCCCGCCGCCACTCCAAAATGGCGCCACCGAGGGGTCCTCGCGCGCCGCCGCCTGCAGGCGGCCAAGGCACTGCCCGCGCGGCCCGACAGGCGCGCGGAGGGCAGCCCGCGCCGAGGACCCCCCGCGGCGGCGGGAACCGGCGTGAGGGGAGAGCGGGGTCCGGGCAGCGCCGTGAGGGGATCCGCTACCGGGGGTGAGCTCTGGTGCAAGACACACACTCCCCGTGCCTCCACAGCTCCCGAGTCCGCCCCTTGTCCTTCTGCGAATACGCTGATTGTTGCTGCAGCTAAATGTGACTGAGGTCTCCAGGATAACGACGCTCCTCCGCATAAAAATTGGCAACGGAGGAGAAAGACCTTTCAAAACCTATATTTCTTCTGAGAAATGCCTCACTAGGCCTACCGTTAAGTACGAGGATAGACTGAGAGACGAGTAATAAACTTTATTTTCCCACCTTTATTACAAAAACATTTTAAAACATGGCTATCCTATTCCTAAAAATGCAATCAGTGAGAACTTTCAGTTTGGACATGCCGTCACTGCTACTGGGAGAGGAACACAGCTCTCAGCAGACAAACACACCAGGCAGCAAAACATCAGCAGCACTGGGTTTCAGGTAACACTAAAAGTGTGTTGGGGTTGTGTGGTGACTGTGACACGAGTCCTGCCATGAAAGAACAAAAGCTGAATAAACTAAAAGTGGATTTGTGTTCTTCCAGAAATCATCAGAACAGCTGCTTTTTACCCGTTTGTGTTTGAATGTGCCATCAAGAAGGCAGCCACAGACCCAGCTGGGTGGGATCTGCCTGTGTTACCCTGTAAAGGCATTTTGGGAGCACAGCCCTGCGGAGACAGACTGCTAAACAAACAGGTAAATGGCTGCAAACAGCAGGCCCTGTATTAATCCCAGTTTTGAGTGAGAATGATTCACTTCCTCCTGACTACTGTTACACAGTAATCATGGAATCACAGAATGCTTTGGGTTGCAAGGGACCTTAAAAATCATCTCGTTCCACCCATGGGCAGGGACACCTTCCACTATCCCAGGTTGCTCAGAGCTCCATCCAGCCTGGCCTTGGACACTTCCAGGGATGGGGCAGCCACAGCTTCTCTGGGCAGCCTTTGCCAGGGCCTCACCACCCTCACAGGGAAGATTTTTTGTTCCAGAATCCAATCTAAACCTGCCCTCTGTCCGTGTGAAGCCATTCCCCCTTGTCCTGGCACTCCAAGCTCTTGTTGGCTCCCTTCAAGTCCTGAAAGGCCACAATTAGGTCACCCCAAAGCCTTTCACCAAAAAAAAAAAAGAAAACCAACCTCTGATTTCTTTGAAGGCTGTCCGTAAGACACACAGTAGTTACCATGTTAATTACAAGCAAATTTTATTGAAAACAAGGTAAAAATCACTGCACTGGACAACACAGCGTGAGAGGTCTGTTTTCCCTGGACATACGACACCCAGACTCCAGCCAGCAGAGCAATGACACAGCTCCCCTGCCCCACAGCCAAGCCCACTTCTTCTCTTAAATACAAGCCCTGTTTTAAATGCTGTAGCCACGACTTCAAAGCAGCTTGCATCTGAAACAGCACGTTAGAAATCACTTATTAAGCACCAGCTTAATAATACTTGCTTACACAACTTATCTTTTTGCTCTCCCTCCATCACTCATTGACAGGTTTGGTTTTTTTCTTTTTTTTTTTTTACTTCATAAGCACTTAATTCTTCCTTGGTACAAAATGTATCCAAAACAAAGGCAAAAGACTCAAACACCTTGCTGTGAAATGCTTAAAGTTGTTGCCACTTTGCTTCACTGCCCAGGGCCTGAGAGACTCTTGTTCATGAACTGCCTCTTCACAAAGCAGATCCACCACTGCAGAAGGAAGTACAGAGTCAGAAAATCAGAAGTGGTTTCCACTGACTTTAAATTATTCAATCTCTGACACACAACAAATATTAAGGATCCAGTTTCACACACAGTTTTCCACACTGGTTTCTACTGGAATTGAGGTGAACAAGACAATAGGAATGGACACAATGAGTTCATATTACAGGATTTTGAGTTAAAACGAAAAATTCTACTTTCTCTTATTTTACTTTTATTTTATTCCAATAAAATAATAAATGAGGGATGCATCAGGAAGCTATGCCTTTGAAACTACATTAGCCTAACTGATCTTGACATTAAATGCAGCCACATTTGCACATGAAACACGTGAGCACTCAGGAGCTGACTCATTCATTGATTAGCCATTTTTTTCAATCTGGATATGAGGCAAAACAATCGACTTCAAAGCAGCTCTCAAATCAGAGCTGCCTGGGAAGAGAAACAGCAGCTCTCGTGCTTGTGAACTCCACTTGCAGCCCCAGCCAAGAGCAGATGTGCAGTGCTTTGAAGAGCTGAACCAGACACCTCTTATTACTGCCCTGCTTTTGAAAGTAACCCAAACTGGCATATCACATTAGATTAAATTGATTGGTAACTTGCAGCTGCCTTTTCACTGTAAAATCAGACAGGTTTGGCTTAACCCTGACCCTCAGCCCATCATCTCACTTGTCTCCACACGTGGCTGAAAAAAACACCCCCAACCTCTCAGTAACTGTGTGCTGATGCCACTGAACCCTTACCTTGCTTGGCTTGTCACTCTGAGGATCAAACACTTTGTCACAAAGGCGAAGGCCAGTCTCCTGCCTCAGCTGCTGCAGGTAGGCCCTCATCACCTCTGAAAGCAGCACAGCAAAACCAGGGTAAACTGGGCAGCACCAACTCAAACTGGATTTAACAGGGAAGCATCAGAAACACTGCTGAAAGCAGAGAGGGAGTTTCACATCTGCAGGGACTCCCTGCTGGCTGAGTTGATCAGCTCAATTTATCTCTGGAACCAGGGGAATCCTCAAGGTCAGAAAATCCAGCTTGTGCTGCCTTCAGAAGACAGACTGCAGATTTAGAAGATGCAGGTTTAACAGTAATTTTTCTAACTGCAGTCACAGAAGTGCAGTTACTGAAGTGTGACCCTCAGAGGCCCTGGGTCAGCCTTACCTTCCTCCTGCTTGTTGGCAGGTTTGGCGTAAATGGCGTTAAGTGGAAAGCCAGGCTCCCCTGGGATTGGGAAGTTGGTGATTCCTAGTGTGTACATTTCCTTCTCTCCCTGGCCTTTGGAGTTACACTGGAAGAACCAGGCAAACAAAGGGTTAGCAGTCATGACCAAAAGCTGACAGAGCATTAGATCCAAATATTTTACAAAGAAACTCATCAAGAAGAACAACACAGCACGTCCACAGCCTTGCAGTATTTGAGGCTCTGACAACTGGGACTGGAGTGAACAGGATTATTTGTTCCCCTGGAAGGAGAGTATCAGGAAATCCTTTCCTTAGAACAATCCTCTGAACAGACTGTTTCCCACCTGCACAGGAATTCAGTTTTCTTACCTTCTGCAGCTTTTTCAGGCACTCAGAAATGTAGAGGGTCACATAGATCAGTGTTCTGTCAGCCTCATTCTGCAAAACAAGAGCAAGAACTCTTAAGATTACAGGACTTTGAAGAACTGATAAAGTCTGAAACAGGAATGAATTCAAGCAGTTTTGGGCTATAGTTTCCCCATGAGAGAGAAATTTGCAATTCATTACATTTACCCAGCTTTAAAGATTAAGTGGAAGGGGAGTTTTTGTGATCTTCTAGAATGACTTCCTTGAAAAACAATTTATATTCACAGCACCAACCCTCCAAAGAACTAGAATATGCTCAGTATCTCAAAAAATTACCTTAATTTCATAATTTTTGAAGAAAACATTAGCTTTGAAGTAGTAGATGGCTTCATCTATAATATCTGTGTCCTTAGCTAATAAAAAAGAGATACAGAGTTAAGCAGTGCACTGTTACACTACATTTGTCATAACTTTTACTCACTGAAATACATAAATAAGGATTATTGCAAAAGCAAAACCATGGTATTTACAAAAAGCAGAAGTGAGCACCACATAACAGAAAACTTCTGAAACACCATGAGTTCAGACTGTAATATTTAAGCTTCCTACTCCCTCTTCCTTCCCCTATGATATGTCACTTCACAAACAGCAGCAATTCAGCAGTTCCCCACTTTTCTATCACTTTTGAGTAACTCTTCAGAGTTTTAACATCATAAAAGGATAGAAGAAATGCTTTTGGAGAAAGCATACCAGCCCAATCGCTCAGATTCCATCATCCTCTTCAAATAAAGAAGGGGAGCAGAACACAGTGACAATCTGACTTTTGCTGCCATCCGAGACTGCTTAAATCCAGAAACACTTCCTTTGCATTTCCCTTTCAAACTGAACTGCCACATTCCTGGGGAATACCCTGCCTGGGAAGTTCAGGTGCTGCAGGGCAATCTGTACCTGGCTGCCTGTGGGCCCTGTCAGGTGCCTGGAACTTCATTTCAGTTGTTGAAATCCACACCCTGAAGTGCTGCTGTCCCTCAGAGCAGCCCAAACTGCGAGTTCTCTGTAGCTCAACCCCACTTGCTCTGACACAGAGGCTTCACACCACCACAGCCTCCTCAAAACCCTGCTCAGGAGCACGGGGAGACGCAGGGGGAAGCACCAGAACAGCAACCAGAGGCTTGGATTGCTGAAACTACTGATTCAGCAAAACACAGAGCACAATAAGCATAATTATTTTCTATGATTTGCACAACTGAAGTAGTTAAAAACTTTCCTCCTCCCTAAACTGCAAAGCCTTCCATTTCCCACCCGTGACTCTTCTCATCACTCTTGTTGGGCCTGGCTTAGAGCAACCCCTGAGATGATGAGCTACATCCAGTAATTCAGAGATTATTATAAACTTACTTTCTCGAGGTGCTGGACCCTTGAACTGGCTTCTGATGGGTAACAGTGCCATGTTCCCAATTAGCTTGGTGTCTGAGTCCATTAAAGTGGAGTGGTAAGCCTAGAGACAGGGAGAGCTGCTTATTGATCCTACTGAAAATAGACATCTCCATATCCAATCACGTGTCCCCCGTGCCTTCATCAAACAGGAGTCACAGCCTAGTTCATGATGATGCTTCCAGCATTTTTTCCTTGCACAAACAATTGCTATTTTCTATTTAGATCCAGATCTTGGTGCCATTCTGGTGAAGACCAGGAAAGCACCCCCACTGCCACCACCTGCAGTCACAGTGGTGGGAGATGGGATAAAATCCGTGTTGTTGGTCTGCAGGCACAGCTCATCCCCAGGCTGCCTGACCCCCTGGCAGCACCAAGGGGTAACAGCCCTGCTCACCTGCCCGAGTTTTGGGGCATTGTACTGAAAGTTAGTTGGTTATTTAAAAATGTCTCATTTATTTCCATGTCTGGCTATTCATAGCAGATAATTATAAATAAAGCCAGGCTTAATGCAGTAAAAAAACCCAATAAAACTGATTTAAGTGAAAAACAAACCGGCTTTCTGCATATAACAAATTCTTCCTGGAAAACCGATGTTAAACAATTAATGAGTTTAGGTTTAGGCACTTTCCAAACCTTTCCTCGGTGCTGTGCCAGGCCCCTGGGAATCCCTCATCTCACAACCCACCTTTTGTGGGCGGCAGAGGAGGATGTGACTGGGGAGGCTGGGTGTAAAAAGCAGTTTATTTCACTGAGAGGAAGGCGGTGTGAACAAAGCCGGATCAAAGCCCGGCTGTGACCGCCCTCTCCCCCGTTGTCGCCGGGGCTCGCACCCTCCCGGCTGCGGGCGGATCCCTGACGGGGGAGGAGGAGGAGGAGGAAGAGGAAGGCGCCGGCCTTGCAGCAGCCTCCCATAAAGAGCCATTCCCCGCTCTCAGCAGCGCTCCCCGCAGCTGCAGCCCCTCTTTCCCGCCGCAGTGCCCGCGGCCAGACNAGCGGGGCGAACCGGGCAGGAAAGCGGGCACACAGCTTCCTCCTCCGCCTACGCTGCAGGAAATGAGGCAGCGGCAGAGGCGGTGCGAGGAGGGGAAGCGGGAGCCGTGCACCGCCCCGGAGGCAGCGCACCGGGAAGGGGTCCCGGGAGGCTGTGCCCGGGTACTGCCCGTGCGGGGAAAGGCCACGGAGAGGCACTGCTCTACCAGGGCACTGCCGGTACCGGGAGGGGATCCCGGGAAGCAGCGCTCTTGTCGGGCACCGCCCGCTCGGGGAAGGGGTTCCGGGATGCTTCGCTCGCAGCTGGTTTTCTCTCCTGTGCGTTTCCAGCACAGCCCAGCCGGCGGCACGGGGCACTTCGTGTAAGGAAGCACAAGAGGGGTCCAAATGTGTTGTGTTCAGAGGGATACAATATTTTAAGGTGCACACTCTTAGTTGCTATCAAGCCATTACCTTCCCCGAGACCCAGCGTTGCTGAAATTGTCCCCTGATACCTGACTCCCGACATGAGTCAGGGAGACAAAATGAGGAAGTTTTGAAGGTGAGTCACAATAATTCAGCTGCAGGGCTGGGGTTTATCCTTTCAACACGCCCTAAGCATGGCTCGTCCCAGTGGCAGTCTGGAGGTGAATTAAACCACAGTAGCTTCCCCAACTTTTGAATGGTTTAATTCAGCCAGATCAAGATTTTTCTGAGTCCTTTTCCTCTAGATACGCAGGATTTGCTGGTCTGTTGAATCTCTTGCACAATTCTGGCTCTGCTTTTTTATATGTACTAACACTGACCTATGTATTTTATAACAGACACAAGCATAATAAAAAAAAATTGTTTATTAAAGTAGTTATGAGGTCATGTAACTCACTCTCCTCTATAAATACTAGTTATTTGTATTAGTTATTTGACAGATAAAATATCCAAGTGTGTTTGTGTAGGGGTTGGGGGTTTTTTATTTAATTTTTTTTTTTTACCAAAAGCAAAGTATTTTCCTCCCAGTTTGAACATGTTTTCTACTCATCCACATGATCTTGAAAGTATTCATCCACAAGAGCAGATCTATCTTCTTCACACTCCTGTCAAAAAAA
>VXAX01000984.1:27740-55148 GCA_013399835.1 Leptocoma aspasia | reverse complement strand
AAAAAAAAAAAAGCCCAGAAAAATATAAATCTTCTAGAGTTGAACACAGGAATCATTAGGGGACTTTAAACAGGAAAAAATCTTAGTGATCTCAGTGGTCCTTTATGACATTTGAAGGTTAAAACTCTGTTCATTTTGAAAACCAAAGCAATACTTTTAAACAACCATTTGATCAATCTACATATGCAAGATAATATTAAAGAATTTCATTTTATAACTAAATGAAGATGATACAAGCATTGTCACTGAAAGACTAAACATGGCTTATTTTGAACTGTACTAAGACAATAATTTATTAGCAAGGCAAAGAACATATTTATATTACAACTTATATTACGGATACTTTCTAATTTTTCATCTTCTCACCAACGGTCCCTTACCTTTGGTTCTTTAAATTCCAGATCTTCTCCATACTGAATGGTGAAGTCGATGTGCTGCAGAACAATGTTTATGCTCTCCTCATCAGAGCGATCCAAAGGCAGGAATCGAACCATACCATAGTCATCAATCTACAGAAGGGTTCAAAGGATGTTGGTAGGGGAATGCAGAAAGTCAGCTCTCAGTCACAGCACTCTCAGCCACGTCCTTAAACCACACCTGTCTGGACTTCTAAAACACCATTTAAAGTCACACTGCAAACCAATGGCAATTCCCAACGCAGAACACCTGGCTACCAATTCTAAGTTCTACACAGCAGCAAATTCCCAAAATTGCCAAGACAAAAGAAAATTCAAAGAAAATGTATTGGCTATAATCCAGGTATCAAGAGTGTGATATCAGTAGTATCAAGAATCTCATGCTACTCTGAAAAAATAAAGAACTGAGTTAAAAGAGGCAAAAAGTGATAGTGAATTTTAGGGTACCAGCTCAAAAGCAATATACCTACCAATCCACATATAGATTTGGTCAGTTTTTTAAACCTTTTACTTTTAAATATATTTGTAGAATCTTCAATCATAGAATACATATCTGGGTCCAAGTACCTGGAAAAACAAAGTGATCATCAACACTGAAAGTTTGTCATTCAGAATGACACAAAGGATCCAAGATAAACATTTACAGAAAAATCCAGAGATCAGTACAAACATGGAGCTATTCTTTTGACTCTGACTAAACCAAGCATCCTACCCAGATGTTTAAAGACAATTGTTTGAAATAAACAAAATCCATCTTCTCCCATTCCAAAAGAGTATGTTTTAATTGTGGGAAGCATTAGACTGACGTTTCAGTGAACATTATACTACAGAGTAAATAATTTCTTGGAACTTACTTTTCTATTTCTTTCTTGGCTTTCTTGCTCAGCAAATCCATTTTGGTCATGACGTTAATCTGTGGAATCTCCAAAGATATCATTGCACTGAGAGCTGCCAGGATTCCAGAAATAAACTTGAAGAGAATGAAAAACGATGTATTAAAGTACAGAAAAAACACAACACAAACACACAGAACACTCCACCACAGGCCAAATCTGGTAATGAATATATGGAACGTGGACACAAAGCCATATGAGGAATCATTCTCTCTGTTGGAAAAAGGAGGTGCCAAGTACCCCCTCAATTTTTGGAGCCTCAAATATGGATCTGCCACTGAAAAGGGCATTAAGAAAACCCAAACCCTTATTGGGACAGTTACTGCTGAATGGGGAAGGTGGCCTGCTTATTCTTGGGATCTGAGAAAGCTCTCATGGAATCACAGAAGAATTTAGGTTGGAAGGGACTTCTGGAGGTTATCTGGATCCTGCAACTGCTCGGCACTTCCAGGTCAGACCAGGCTGCTCTGGGGTTTGCCCAGTCAAGTTCTGACTCTGTGAACATTCACTGCACAATCCCTCTGTGCCTGCCCCAGCCTGGCCACTCTCACAGTGCTGGCTGTCCTTACATCCATCTGGGGTTGTCCTTGCTCCATGCTGGGTCTGAAGCAGCTGATGACAGCAACCAGATCTCCCTGGACTTGGCAGTTTTTCCTCTGGGCAAACCCAGCTCCCTGAATGGCTCAGACTTGTTGTTCTTTATAAAAATGAACTTTATCAACAGATTTCAAATGGATACCTTAAAAGATTCCACCATAAACTGAGAATCCACAAGGAAAACTCCACAGACACGGAATTCCCACTGCTGCAGCTGCTCCACCAACTGTTTCATCACTGGCAGGTGTGTGTAGAGCTCAATCTGACCTGGGGCACACTCAGGATATTAGCAGGCAGGAATGTAAGCAAACAGGAACAGTCCACAGTTATATGTAGACACGGGAATTGCACTTAAACAAAAACTGATAAGGAAAGCACTCTCTTTTCAGGCAGCTCTGACTGTGTTTGGGTGAAGTGGAAAAGAAATAAAAGGGGGTTTTTCCTCCTTTGCTCTCCAGTTAGTGTTAGTTTGCAGTTGCCACAGCTCATGGTGCTACCAAACATCTGTGCAGTCACCCAGATCAGCCCAGGACCAAGTTCACTCCTGAGACACCTGAAAGTGACTCTGACAACTGTTAATAGCTCAACAAAATGGGAATTATCACAACCATCTACAACCAAATTTTCCAGTTTGCGAATTTCCCAACGCGTATGAAGAGCAATACCAAAACACCGGCGTGCGTTTACCTGGGCAATCAAACAAAACATAGTCATCCTCCACGTGCCCGAGGCTCTCCTCCAGCCAGCTGAAGTTATTGGCAAAGTATTCCATGCAAAACACCAAGCCACCATTGGGGCCAAACCTCAAGGACTCATCTTCCATGACATCGTCCACTTCTATCAGCTCACGGATGTCTGCGACAACACAAACGTCCCCAAGGCCAGGAAATTAACTCTGCAGGCAGTGTGGTAGCTGAGAAAACCAACACGACTTCACAGCAGCACTGCGTGCAGGGCACGGGCACAGCCAGCAGCCAAACAAAACAGGTTATGTTCATGAAACTCACACAAATGCCTTAATTCCCCGAGCAAATATATGCTAAATACTCCCCGGGACTTATTTAGGGGCAGGGGGTCTTTTGAGGGTTTCTGGTGATTGTCTGGGAAACATCTCATTCCCCAGATTTTCCTCTTATGGTCCTGGATCTTCTAATGAATCTCTTCTCCTGAAAGTATCTCAGCTGTGTGGCCAGGCCAAGATGCACTTTTCTTATCACCTTTGTTCAGACACAAACACTGCTGTTGTTCTCAAAGCTGACGCATCTGGCAGTCCATATCCATCACTGGTGTAGGAAAATACAGGGCAACACTCAATGATGTACGGAGTTATCCCTACTACAAGACTGCATTAATCTCTGACACAGGCACTGAGCACTATTTGCTACCAGAGTAGAATTATTCCCTGATTTAAGCCTCACACACTATTTTGTTTAAACGATTTTCCAACATCTTCCCCCACGGCTACAAGGGCTCCGTTTTAGAGCAACAGAACTTGTCCGGTAGCAGGCCCGCGGGGCGGCTGGAGCCCAGCCGCGCCCGGCGGTGCCCGTCGGTGCCCGGCAGTGACCGGCGATGCTCGGGGATGCCCGGCGATGCCCGGCGGTGCCCGGGGATGCCCGGCGGTGCCCGGGGCCGCGCTCACCTGCCATGACGGGGTAGCTGAAGAGCTCGGCCGCCGGGTCCAGGTTCACCACCTGCACGGCGCGGCCCAGCGCCTCGCAGTGCTGCACCATGGTGGAGCAGTACGTGCTCTGCAAGGCACACACGGCCGTCAGGAGCCGTCAAGGAGCTCCCGCCGCCGCCCGTTCCCCGCCGTTCCCCGCTCACCTTCCCGCTGCCCGCCGGGCCCATCACCAGCTGCGCGTAGCGGGGCATGGCTGCGGCGGCCCGGCGGGGAATGGCCGCTGCGGCGCCCCGTAGCTCGACTGAGCCCGTGACGGCCCAGCGCGCGGCCCCGCCCACCGCGGTACGGCGAGCCGGCGGGGTCAANCACAAATCCCCCCCGCTCCCCCATCGCACCGTGTCCGTGATCCGCACCGTGTCCGGTGTCCCAGCAGCCTTCCCCCGGCCCGCCCTCACCCTGCCCCTGACCACCCAGCGCCCCCGCGCCTCTCTGGGCTCTTCATGGGCACCCCACCATCCTCACCCGCACTGTGCCCGTCCTTGTCCTCCTACCCTGAGCCCACCACCTCTGGAGCTTTCCCTCGGCATTCTTCACTGCTCAGCACAGCTTATACCACATCCGAAGCTCCCTTACACGTATCCTGTTTGTTCCCATCGTCCTGGGGGATTTCTTGTGTGCTCCAAACTCTTTCCTTGTTGACTCCTGTCTTCTAAGTCCCTCGCTTGAAAACGTGTGTGTAAACCACTATTAAATCCATTAATGGCTTGAGTTTGCTTTGCTTTTTTTATGCTCTGTTGTTTTTTTTTCCCCCCAGTGTTCTTGGATCAGATTGTGACTCTTCAGGCACTGATTTAAATGACCCCTTTCCTTTGCTAATATGCAAGAGGTACCCGCCCCCAGTGCCCCATCGTTCGTGTGCAACTGATTTAACATGATACTTCACCTTGTCCTTAACCCAGTGTGTTCTGTAATTCCATGTGGGTTTCTGAAGGGCCTTTCTTCATTTTGTGGCACTTTGGCTTCTTTCCCCTTACGTGTTAGTATTCCAGTACTGCTTAGTGTCCTTTGTAGCAGTTTTACTCTTGTTTTCATTATTTTTGACTCCCATTTTCGTCTCCCTGATCTCTCACGCTCTTTTTGACCCTTGTTTGACACTTGTGACAATCCTCTGGGATTGTTGAGTTGGAAGGGATGTGAGTGCCTCAAACCCAGACCTTGTGTCCTGACTCTCTCTCCCTGTGACCTGCAGGGCTGTGCCATGGCCACGGATGTGGCTGAGCCGGTGGTCCCTGACTGCAGAGGGGACAGCAGGAGCGGTGCCAGGCCCGACGCCGATTACCCCCTGCGGGTGCTCTACTGCGGAGGCAAGTCCTGGGAGCTCCCTGGGGGTGCAGGGGGAGGGAGCACACAGCTCTCCCTGCAGGGAGCCACTCAGGCCATTAGCACAGAAAAAAGGTTTCCCAGCTATGGTAGCAAGAAGTGGAATACATTAAATTGCTGTACTGTGTTTAGAAGTATTCTTTACTCGTTCCATGTGGGTGTGGTGGTTTTAGTGCTGGTCAGTTACTCCTTTCCTGCTGTGAGATAGGATTAGGAGAAAGGTAAAGCAGGTTTAAAACCTTAAGAGAGTAAAAAGTTTTATAAACAGAAACTAAAAGGAAAAAAAAGTAGTAAGGATTAAAATAAACTCTTCAGAACGCTTCTCTCTCCACAGCCTTCTTTTTCTCACTGATAATGTAAAGAAACAAAACTTGAAATTTTTAGTCAGTTTACTACCTTTAAAATAGTCTTTCTTTAGTTTACTTAAGGAGAGAAATCTCTCTTGTTCATGTTATAGAGGCTTCTCTACAAGAGGGAAAAAACAGTACAACTGTACAACTTCTCAGTAGTTCTACAGACTGTCAGTTACACAAAAGCTTTTACATCACTTCTCTAAAATACGTCCTATTCCAAACTACTACACTGGGTGAAATTTAAAAGGAAGTAAATAATCTTGATGAGTGTGTTTTTAGACAGGAATGCCATTTTGCTTCAGGCTGGAATACAGTTGCAGGGCAGTAGGAAAGAGAAAACAGTTGTGTATCAAAGTCTGCACAGTGGGTTTGGCTGTCCCCTCTTTGGGACATTATTAGCAGCTCCTGGGGAAAGGAAAGCTGACCAAACCACCTGGTACTTCCTCAATGTCTCTTTTGCCTCAGGTAGAAGTGGTGTTTTGTTCTGTAGCTTTTCCCAACCTTGGGCATCTCTTCCCCTTCCCTCAGTGACTGGCACCTCTTGCTGTGATGGTTTTATCCTAATGCAGAGCGTGTGAGCACAGGTTTAATGAGAGAGGAATTAAAATGTGGAGTGGCAACAATAAAGAAATGCTTTTGAGTCAGTGTGTGGTTATAACCAGAAGTTATGTAAGAACTCATCCCTGACTTTGAAACAGCATTTGGAATTTAATTACTAATGCTGTAAGTAAAAAGGTAAAAAGTAAAAAATTCCTTTTGTAATCTGTTCCTTTTTTCCCCCTTCTTTCTCCAGTCTGTTCGTTGCCAACAGAGGTGAGTTAATTTTTTGTTGCCCCAGTTTCCTTCTGTCCTGTTGCGCCCTGTTTTGGTGTATTTGTGATGTATTTTGTCATTCCTGCACTGACAGCATTCATATGGCTTTTCTCTAGTACTGTGAATACATGCCTGATGTGACTAAATGCAGACAATGGTTAGAAAAGAATTTTCCAGATGAGTTTGCAAAACTTACAGTAGGTAAGAGTCTTCTCTATTTCTAACTGATATGTGTCCTTGGACATATTTAGAAATATCTGAGCTTTTCTAGTTCTTATCTCTTTCCTTTTCCTGCTGTATCATGTGAAAGTTAATGCTTTGGATGCTGTGAAATAGGTTTTGTAATGTTAGAAAACACTAAATAATCAATTTGTAGTTTCATTAATAATATTTGAGCTTTCCTAAGGTTCCTGCCATAAACAGTCATCCATGCTTTTGTTTCCCATCAGAGTTAGTTTATTGGATTTTATGTCTGTCCAGTCTACAGTGGATGGCTGGAGGAGAGGTCATTAATAATGGGAAACTTACTTGTTTGCATTTGGAATCATTAATATCATAGCATTAATTTCTGTCTCTCTGTGCAAGAGGCTTTATTGAAATTGTCACTGTAGCTTTGAGCTGAGGCTTTTCTGGAGTCTAATTTGCATAAATACTGTAATGAAGATGTAACATACTTCAGTCAAAAGGCTGCTGCACTTCAGCACAGTTTATTGATTTAGCAAAATATCACTTTACCTTTCTGTTCCTGTAAGACTGTGGGTGTTTCATCACTAATTTTGTTCTTTATTTCCCTCACTCCTTTCTGCTGCTTTTAAGAAAATTCACCTAAACAGGAAGCTGGGGTTGGAGAAGGCCAAGGAAATGTGGGAGGAGGAGAAGAAGAGGAGAAGAAGAAGCAAAAGAGAGGCAAGGTCTAAATAGTTGATTGTGGTATTGGTTTAAAAGCAGTTTGGGGCATCCTTTTCTCACCTGCTGGTCTGGACCAGGGCACGAATTCCTTGCATTTTGATGGTTAGCTCAGCACAGAACATAGGGAATATCTTCCTCCCTGTGGTCTGTGCCAGTGGAAATGTTGGACAGGAGGGACAGGCAGGGAAAGGTGACCTGCATCCTGTGCCCCATTGTTCCTGTCACTGCTGTCACACTCAGTGAGCAATTCCTCCCAACCTGAAATCAGCTGGCATTTCTCCCGGAGTGCTCTGCCCTGTTGAGCAGCACTTTATGGGCTGCTTGCAGAGTGGAACAAAGGCTGCTTCCCTCTGTTAATGCCTCATGACTCTGCCTTTGCCTTTGTTCCTTCCACCTCCCTGGAACTGGTAACTGGTAACCAAAGCAGGATTTGGTTTTATGCTTTTAAATCTGTTACCTGTGTCCCCATTAGCAGCTGTGTCTCTTCCCAGCAGTACTTAATGAAAAACATCTTCAAAGCCCAACTTTGGAAGATGTGAAGTTATGTGGAACAATTTAAACACACTTTTATCTGCGATCATTGGAGCTCTTTCTGCTGAATTAATTAACATGCTTTCCACCATAAATCAGAGTGCTGGAGCTGTTAATATGCATTTGCTTGTGCAGTGTCAGTTGTGTGTAATGTTCCAGAAATTATGGTTAATACTCAGTAAGATTCATATTTTATGCCACATATATTTTTGTTTTATTTTTGGTATCTTGGTAACCAGTTTAATTTACCTTCTCAGCAGGCAATGTCTAGTGACAGCAGTAATTCATGTTCTGTAATTTGGATGCTTTTCCCAGGGATTTCAGGACATTTTATTTCAACATTAATTTGTTGTGAGGGGTGGTATGACTAGTTTTCAGTCTGGTTTTTGAATCTAAAATAATAGTGTTTAAAATATTCAGTGATTTTCTCCTAGAATCTAAAGTTTCATGGAAACTTACAGTATGGTGTTAAGTAGGATGGTGTAAGAGTGACCACAAACTTCATAAGACAATGCAGAAACTCACTGAAGAAAATTTAAGGCAGAAATTTACTGTCTAAAAATTATCAGACACCAGTTTATAACAAAACAGAATTGAAAGTGCTGCGTGTTAGAAACAGAAACAGTCACAGGGGTTGGTTTACTTGTCATAAATTCTTTAGGTTTTCATGCTGAGAAGGCTCAGAAACATGAAACTTTGGTTACCCTGGGATAACTTGATGACTGTACACGAAGTTAGCTGAGATCTTAATCTGGCTTGAAGAATCCTAATGAGTGGAATGTATCTTTTGCATGCTTTGCTCCGACTCAGAAATGCCTGATATGGGGAGTGTTCCCACAGGCTGGCCAAGAAACAGGCAGTGGGAAAGGTGGTGTTAAATGATGTGGAATTGGGGTGCTGTGGCTGGCTGCTGTCAGAGGTGTGGGGTTTGCTGCTGGCTCACATTTCCATGTGTGGGTCATTGTGGGGTCGTGCACAGGTGTCCAGAACTTGATCTGCTGTTTAACCCAGCAGCCTGAGGAAAGCAAGACCTTGTGGCCTCAGGAAATGGGCATGAGAAGCTTGCTTTGCCTCAGACACAAACCCTGAGGATGTTGAAATAGCTGTGGAAAATATCAAAGAAAAGTTTTTTTCTAGGGCTAAGCCCAAAGAATGATGTAAATGTAGACCAAACATAGTGATTGGTAAAGTGTGGGGAAAGCCCTTTTTTTCCTGATGGTAGTGGGGGTCTGCTGTGCAACCTGTGCTTGAATGCACGCTTGACATGTATATATTGTTATTTCCCATAATACTGGACTTTGATGACGTGGTATCTTTCTTAAATAATAGTAAATCTCAGACAATGTGCAAAATACATTTTTGTTTGCCAACAGTGTTGGGGAGTTACCAGTTTCTTTTTTTATAGGGACAAAATCTGACCTTGTATGCTTTTTTCTTTCATGAACTGTGACATAATTTAATTAATCATATAACCTTACACTTTGTTTTAAAGGTGGAAGAGGTCAGATAAAACAGAAGAAGAAGACTGTACCACAGAAAGTTACGATAGCTAAAATTCCCAGAGCAAAGAAAAAATATGTCACAAGAGTGTGTGGCCTCGCCACATTTGGTGAGTTTGGGTTTTCCTGGTATTGGATGTGCCTGCCTTTAACCTCATGCTATTTCTTCTGGTTGTATTCCACTGGAGAATCTGCTTCCAGCTGTGAGATGAAAGTCCCAAGGTGCTTTTAGCAGTTCCAAAGGTACACTGACTTCCCACAGGGATAAATTATTAAGGTACTTATTGCTGTGATTTTTCAGACAAAGAGGGCTACAGGTTTTTTTGAAACAGTGTGCAGACTCACATCAACAGAAGATGTAGAGGACATTCAGCAATTTCTACCTTGAAGCATTTGTAGATCTGTAGAGTCAGATGTTTTGGGTGTAAACAACAGACTTTGCTTTCAGTGGAAAATCTAGCAAAGCTTCAACTGCAAAGTGCCACTACTTTTTCAAGTTAAAACAAGATTTTGGCTTTAATCTTGAGAACATATTTTTATGACAACAACTGTACTTAAATTGTCCGTTTTCCCCCTGGCAGAAATTGATCTTAAGGAAGCACAAAGGTTTTTTGCTCAGAAATTTTCCTGCGGTGCCTCAGTAACAGGAGAAGATGAAATCATCATTCAGGGGGACTTTACAGATGACATTATTGATGTAATCCAGGAGAAGTGGCCTGAGGTAATAAACCCTTCTTTCTGTCAGGAAGACACACACTTTTCCACACTAGCCTGTGACTTTGCAATGATTTTGGAAAAGGGTTTCATCTTTGGCAGCACAGATTGGTGCACAAAAATAAAAGAGCAGTTGTTGCATTCCCACCCTGTAGTGAGGGAGGCATGTCAGAATAAATCCAGCTGTCAAATATCTGTGGTTTCTTTATGACCATTTCTTAACAGTGAGTGTCTAAGTATCCTTACATTGCCATCCTATTTTTCAACACCTCTTAAAATATAGCAAAATTAAAACAAACAAAAAAGCCCCAAGCCCCTACACATTTGTGCTTCAGAAGAGATCAGCTAGTGTGGGTTGGACTGAAATTTAAGGCTGAGAGCTGTAATTGCAAGGGCTTTCTCTGACTCTCCCTTGTCCTGGCATTTCCCAAGTGGAATTCTTTATGGTTTAACTCCATAGGACTGTCTTTATTCCCAGCCCTGCAGGCTCAGCTGTGTCCTGTAAGCACATGTCACTCATGTAGGATTTACAGCAGGGGATCTGGAATGGTGCTGTTACTTCACTACATTTACAGGGGTGCACATTGAAGGAGGCATGTAAAAAGAAAATACTTAACTTGCTGTGTTTTGGCTTTTTTTCCCTAGGTGGATGATGACAGCATTGAAGATCTTGGAGAAGTCAAGAAGTGATAGTGGAAGACTACCTTTATTTAATTATATGGTTATAAATGATATAGCAAAAGTGAGGCTTCTAAATCCATTTGCTCTGCAGTGAAACTGTGGAGAACCCATATCCTTGGCATTCTCACTGTTCTGTATAGGCTGCTTGGGTTTTTTGTTTTGTTTTGGGGGTTTTTTTGTGATATTTGCCAAAATTAAATTGGGGTTCTACCATGCTTACGCATGAAGTAGATTTAAATAAAATTACTGTTCCTCACCGAATAGTTTCTGAGGATTTTTACATCTAATTTCCTCTACCTATCTTACGGGAAAATAAGAATTCAAGGCATTAAAAGTTTGTTTTTCGTCTGCTGTCCTTTCTGCTGGGCTTAACTGAATAAGGCATGTGGCTGATGTAGGCACTTTTACCTCTCATTTACCTGCAGAGAATTTTAGAGATCAGAATGGAACAAACATACTAAAGGTTTGTTAGCAATGAAAGAACAGTGAATCCTGAAGTGGTCAGACAGCTGGGCTGAAGTGATCGTTCTACATCCCTGCCAACTGAATTATTTTATTAAGTGGAAACACTGAGAAATATGTGAATATGACTTAGAAATTTATCCTCTTCATAATTCCAAAGATCTCCTAACCCTGCTGGGCTTCTAGGTGAGGCAATTGTAATGGCTTTATGCTTTTAACCCGCTGCTCATTCAAGAATGGTAGTAATAAACACAAATTAATAGTGAGCACTGTTCCACAGGCCATATTAGCAGTGGGGTGGGGTGCCAGCTCTGCTGTCTGTACTCCCACAAACAGCCTCGAGCATCGATTTGGTGCTTTTTGTTTCACATTAATAACAATAAATGCTCCCTGGTGGCAGGGTCCTGGAAGTGACTGCTCCTGTCACTGCAGAACCTCGGTGAGCTGAAAGCCAAGGGGGTGATGTGTCAGACGTTCTGTTCTCTTCCTGTAAAGTTGCTTTTTTCAGTGATTTCTATTTATAAACAATGAGTGTATCTGGAGGGATAACTCCATCCCAGTCGTTGGAAATAGCGTATCTCAAGAGCTGCCTGCATCTCTATAGTCCTCCCACTTAACGCTGGACGGGGAAGTTGCCTCCAACCCTTAACATTCCGGCCTGGTTCTTACTCATCCCGTATTAACAACGTTATTAATTACCACACTTTTCTAGCAGCTCCAGCCCCGNCAGGGAACGGGGGTCGCTGCCCGGGGGTGGCACCTCAGGGCCGCCCCTCAGGCCTGTGGGAGGCCGCGGGGCCGCCCCCGGCCCGTCCGGCTCAAGGCCGCTTGTGCTCCCTCAGGGTCGGCGGGCAACGCGGGTGCGCGGCGGGGGAGCCTCCATGCTGAGCGTGACATCCTTGAAGCGTTCCCTGTTCCACGAATGCCTGGCAGAGCTCTGGCCCCCAGTCACCTATGAGTTCATCACTACAGCGTTCTGCTTCGCCCCAGGTAAAACATGAAAGTGCCGTTAACAATCAGCTCTATTTTCGGTAGGAGGGTACTCACTGTGCTGCTGACGGGTTGAGTCATGGACCACAGGTGGTACCACCTTGTTCTGCAAAGGGCTTCAGTCAAGGGCCACAGGTGGTACCACGAGCGTAAGGAACTTCTTAGAATGGTCTCTATTTATAATATAAGCATAGCTCAACTAAAAATAAACCCCTCGAGTTTATTATGAGAGAATTTGTCACTTTCTTGTGTTGAAATGCATTCCATGTCTCACCTTTTGTAGGCATTTAGCCCCGATCACAAGAACAGGATCATTAGGAGGCAGAGACAGGAGCTCAAGCTTTTAATTGCAGAACTGAAAGATCGTGACAGGGAGCTCAATGACATGGTGGCAGTGCATGAGAGACACATTCAGGCCTGGGAGGATGATCGCCAGAAAATACTGACTTTAGCAGAACGATGCAGCTTATTAACTAGTGAGTGTTGTGATGTAAAAAATGAGATCTTGGTCTTATAAGTATGTTCAGGTGCTTCGACCCCTCAATAACAGTTTTGCATCATATAAGGAACCATTTCCTACCCTTCAGCCTTACGTTTTATTGTCTTTGTCTGAGATCTAAACTTCCACACTGGTGCTGAAATGATCTGATCTTGAAGGGGGTGTGATGATCAGATAACTCTTTCTCATCTGAATGTGTAAATTGCTTCTGTGAATTCTTTAAGAAAATACTCTGATTAAATAAATGTGGGGGAAGAGAAAAATTTGCAACCTGCTGGCGAGTTACAGAGCCCTGTGCCCTGAGGTTCTGCTGCAGAGCTCTGAACAAACACAAACCACCCAGCCAAACACCCTGTGGCTCTGAAGTCTCAGTACAGAGCTCACCACTCAGTTCCTGTTCCATCTGACCTGGGTAGCCAGAGAATCCTCCTTCAGAGTGTGCAGCATAAGCATCCAGGTCTGAATCGTGTGGTTTTAAAATGCTGGGTTAAATTACTTCTAAGATGTAAGAAATTGCATGACAGCCTCTGAGCTGTTTTCTCACATATAACTTTGTCTCCTTCCTTCTCAGGTGAGCTGAACGAGAGAAATGCAGTTATAAAATCACTGTCCAAAAGGCTAAAGTTATTAGAATCCCAGCATAATGACAGTAAGATAACTCTTGAAAGCACACAACAGAAGTTTAAAGAGCTCACTCAAAAAGTAACAGATTCATCTGTTCACTGCCAGGCTCTGGAGGTAGGGCTTGAGTAATGGTCTGGTTTTGTAGTCCATGCATTTATAGGATGCCTGTGATGAACTATAACATTCCAAAACTGAGATATGCAGGGTTTTAAGACCCTTGATCACAAGCAAGTTGGGGAACAACTTTTACTCCAGTCCTCTTTTCTCCAGTTTGCTCAGGATCCCACGTTGCCATTCACGATATTTAAATAACATTGTAGATGCATTTACTGGGAACAAATAAGAACTCTGAATCACTGAAGTATTAGCTGACACTTATTTCTGTTCACTAGGAGAAAAATCAGAGTCTCCATTGCTCAATTTTGGAACTGTCTGCTAAAACAGGCCAGCTGCAAGCGAGGGAACAGGAGCTTCTTGCTATGCTTCAGCTGAAGGTAACATCTGTAACATCTGTCAGCTCATGGGCACTAAATGTGGCCAAACTGCAGTGCAGACTGTGCCACAAGGCTTCTGTCACTGGTGATCTCACTCATGGTTAATTCTTAGGCTTGTTTGAGAAGGGAAAAGTGGTCAGCAACAAAGGGGTTTATTTTCATAAAGCAGCTTGCTTCCAAGATTTAATTTGGTGAGTTTTTCCTCAGAAGCTCAGAAGGAAGTCTGTGGATCACTTTAACTACTACAGAAGGATGTACTGTTGTTTTGTCCAAATCCTTCCATGATATAAAAAATAAGAATTCATTGTGTTTTCTATTTCAGGACAAGGCCTTAATTGAAACAACTGATCAGATTACTGAGGTTACATCTAAATTTAAAACACTGGAGAGTGCATTGCGTACAGCAAAGCTGGATGAATTCAGTCGCAACAGAGAACAGCAGGACCTCAAGTTGACACTGGGTGATGTCATGTGTCAAGTAACTAAGATGAAAGGTAAGTGTTTCTGCTGGGCACCTAATTTAGTGTAGGCCAGCACGATTTCTTTTCACTCTGGGAAATGCTACATTTTGTTTTACAGATATCCTCTCTGAAAAGATGAAAGAAAGCAGCAAGAACCAGGAAGAAATCAGTCATCTGAAACAAGAAAATGGCTGCTTGAGGAGTGAGCTGATACTGGCAGGTGAGGGTGGGCAGTTGGCCTTTCATGCCTTGGCTTTCAACAGCTCAGAGACTTCTGGGCAGCAATTCACTGATGTCTCTGAAGGAGGCAGCTTGTTACCTGCCTTCCTTGCAGTTTAATAAAAGTGTATCCCTTGTGTGCCATTATTCTATGGAAGCAATATCTGGGGCTTCTGCAGGGACACTTTATAAAAATCTTGTGAAAGCACAAAGTTCACCAAGGTGATTACACAGGAAGGAGTCAGTGCCTCGGGGGATTCTCTCCTGAAAATGTTGAGAGTTTCTCTTCTCTGTTGCTTTTTTAGGTGATGGGTTTGGTTTAGGCTGGTTTAATATGCAGGCCTTGGTAAACTTCATCTTGCTCTCCATAATACCTTTGGTTTTGGGTGGAAGAACATCTGGTGCTGCAGTGGATAGGAAAAGTCAGTGCAGTATTCTTGGGGACAACCACAGAAACCTTGAAAGATTAGGTGGCCAAAGGTGTCCTCTGCTGTGAGGTAATTTCCCTGCCTATCATTTTTAGTCTGCTATTACTTTTGCCAGATATTGATCCCATGTCTCATTATTTTAAAGCAAATAAAATCGGGAATTTTTTCACAGGCACACACTGCACTTCCCTCTACATGCATGAATTAGAATTAACTGAATTTCCTTTATGCTTTCCTCTTTTTTTCCCTTTCACTTTTCTCTTTTCCTTTCTGAAAACATTAAATAAATCAGTCAGCGAAGCACAGCATTGCTGCTAGTAAAATGAAGCCAGGTGCTGAGGAAAAGTCAAAGGAAAATACTTGATTTTTTTTGTTTTCTTGTGGGTTTTGTGCTCTTTTTATCTGGAGCAGAAGCAGGTCCCATTGATCTTAAGAAAATGCTTTTGTTTTGTTTCGGTGCCACCTTGTACTGCTACAGACACAGCACTAGCAATGCACTTGCTTTGTGTCTATTCACCTGAAGTAATTAAAACAATTATTATCTTTTGAAACAGTGGAAGAAGCACAGAGAAAGGATCAACTTTATCAGTTTGCCAAGTCTAAGCAAGTGCGGATTGAAAAAGAATTGTCCAGTTTGCGACAGGTACAGCCCTGATTGTGCTTCTGCTCCAAGGTTAGGGGGGCATTTTCAGTAACATCAGATCTGTGTGGAACACTGTAAAAAAGTTAGATCTAGATATTATTGATTAAGGGAAAAATATCTGTTTGTGCCTTGCTGGGATCCCTGTAGAATGTTGATTTATTTCATTTGGGGTTAAGCTGAAAAGCCACAGTGCTTCCAGGCTTGGGAAGTCACGTGAAGGGCAGCAGGATTGGGATTACACACCTGCTCAAGGTGAACTCAGCAGAGTAAGGGACACAGTGTCCTGGCAGATCTGTTTTTCACAACTTAAACCCTGTGTGTTCACCTGCTCTCAGCTGAGGTTCTCAACCCATGTTCCCATTTTTTTAATTGCAAATAATTGATGGGTAGTTACCTTCTCCATTAGCTTCGCAAAAAGTCCCCTGCAGTGAAAACCAAATGCCATGATCATCATCCATGTCCTGTAATTCTGTAGCTGTGAACAATATAATAACAACATGTATTGAATATCAGGTAACAGTAATGATATTTTATTTATTGTTCAGTGTGGTTCCATCTTAGAATATTCTAATCTTCTAACAGAAATCCTGTTTATTGCTGCAAAACGTTATTTTCCTAAATACACGCAGAGATATCCTCTTAGATTTGGAAGTCGTCGTCAATAATTTGACTTGAGGCATTGGTTTATAAAAACATTTTGAGGATGTTTTTGGAAGACAAGCACTGTGGTACTACCTGATGATGATGTTCCTGCACCCAGACATTCACCAATGCCCCTCACTGCTTCTAACAGGTCTGTGTAAAACAGCAGCGGGACTTACACTTCCTTCATGTCAACTTGGATAGCTCTCAGGACTCCAGGCAAAAACATGAAAATGCAGCTAGTGGAAGCAGGTAAAGACATTTTAAATTTTTTTTTTCTTAAATAGTTTGTCCTCAAAGAGAGACTTCACTGTTCAGCCCTGGCTAACATCCTTACAGGGGTGTGTGCTGGGTCAGGATGGCTTTGCTGGACTCGACCACAAACATCCAGTAAAGCTGTCAAGTACCTTGTGTTTTATTTGTTCAGGAGAGACCATGAACATCAGTCACAGAGCAAGTGTTGTAGCAGGCTAGACAGCTCATGATTTTTTTTAGAAAGTGAACTAGTCTGGTGGTAGGGGTGTTAATCTGGCTCCCTACTACTTCTGTTTAAAAAGCAAAATTTATTTTAGGAAGTAAACTTAGAGAATTGGTGCACACCCTGGAGGTTCAGACAGAATCACCATACTGTCATTAAAACATGAGGGGACTCTCAGACTGATTTTGAAAAGTAACAGCCAAACCTGGGCAGATTTTCTGTGGGGTTTTGGCAGAACACAGCTGCCTGGGGGTGTGTGAGCTGCTGCAGAACCGTGGCAGCAGCCTGTGTTCTGTAGAGCTTTAGGAGTGCACTTGGGGATGCTCTTTACCTGCAGTGTTTCTGACTTGTTTTTGTCGTGCTGTTGTAGCTCAGGGGCCACATTCTCTGCCTGTGAAAGCCCCAGCGAGACAGACAAGGGTAGGACTGAGGGCAACCACAGGATGTGTGAGAAGTGTGGAACTGCACCAGTTCCAGCAAGCAGGGTAAAACCCACCCCTGAGATGTGTGAAGCAGATAATAGACAGTTACTGAATGCTTCAGACTTGGAGGAAACTACCTCAGCGTTGTTAAACCGGTGTCAAAAAGCTGTGAAAGGCTTGGCCCTGCCTGTGGAAGAAGGAGAAAAGCAGGATGTTGCATCAAGCCTTGATGAGCTAGACAGTGAAAAATTTCATGAGGCAAACAACACAAGCCCATTGAGAAACAGGGAAATTGGAGAGAATGGAGTGGAAAGCAGAGATGGAAAAGCCTTTGAGGTGTCTTTGCCTTCATATGATCATTGGCTTAGCATCAGATCTCGTGTAGATTTGCAAAGCACTTTGATCCAAAACAACATCACGTCTGACAAAACTGATAATGGAAAGAAAACCTGGGAAGAGAGTTCTGACACTGAGTCTGGCCATAAAAGCAGAGACACTCCTGTGACTTGCAAGTCTGAATCTGATTCCTGTTTTAACTTCATCATAAATAAAGATAAACAGTGGAAGCCACTATCAGATGTGGAATGGCTGGAGATTTTCAAACCCAAAAAGAGAGATAGAAATACGTGCCATGGAAGAGATTACAGCTGTTTCGAGACTGCACAAGAGATGAAATGTACCTGCTCAAAAAGGTTATGAGTTTGTTGCCTTTAAGAAATAAGCATAAGCTATTAGTTTATAGAAACTTAGGTGTATAAGCTCTCAGTATTATCTCAAGCTATGTTTAAAGTAACTGTTGTTTTAAATTTAGTATATCAACCTGAAAAGTAACAAATTTAAAATAAAAATAGCTCTTAAAGTATCATGATTCTATTTTTATGCATTTATTTTTTCTCCTCTGTTATCCCCAAGAGCTGTGTGGGCAGGGGAAGCTGCAATACCATATAACTTAGCCAAATAAACTAATTGAGAAAAATCTTACGATTTTTTGAAATCCCAGGTGTTGCTTGTAACTCTTATGGGTAAAATATGTTCTGACCAGAGCTGGACTTGTACAGTGATGTTTCTGTGAGGCAAGAAACAGATCCAGGTTTTGTGTGATGCTTTAGTGACTGTGTTATTTCTATTGAGAAATCACATCTTGGCTGGGCAAGAATGTAGGACACAGCTCTGAGCACAGGCTGCTGCCTCTGTCAGGGGAAGAAATGAGATGGCAAGATTTAAAGGACAGCAATCTGTCCACTCTTCAGTTCATAGATTCAGTTCACTCTATCCTTCTGTTTGTGCTGTGGGAGGAAAAGGACATGTGGTTGGGGATGTGCAGGATGAGGTTTCTAATGCTGAGAAGTGTTAGAAGACTCAGGTGCCTCAGTGATGTTGGAATGTCTCTGAGATAAAAAAACCTGCTCTGCATTTACAGAAGTGGCTTTGTGCCTGCATAAGCAAAGGCATTCAGAGCTGGGACTTGCTGTGGATTTGTTCTGTTGGTTCCTCTATTGCCATTCAAAAATTTGATTTACCAGCTCTATTTTAGAAGGATTTCTGAAGTTTCACAGCAATTTTGTAGCTTCTTTTTAGCCAGAGGAGAGGAGCCTTCCAGCTGGTGGTTTGACAAGCACAGTAAATGAACAGCTGTTTAAACCTGCTCACAGTATTTGCCAGCAAGCCTGCCCAGCATCCAAACAGATTAATGTTAGGGAATGGAAAGATCTGATGTATGGATGCTTTCATTCTGTGTGGCTTTTGAAACAGAAATATTGTAGAAATTGCTGTTGCAGTGAGACAGACCTGTTCAGAAACAAGGTGAATGGGCAGCCACTGAAAAAGAATGCTGGCCTGGCACATTCCCATGTGCCTTAGCTGAGCTTCACACTCTGTGTGGACTCTCTCTAGTTTCCACTGCCTATAAATCACTGAAAAGACTCCACTCCCCTTGTGTCTGCCCTGACCTTTCTTAACTCCCACAGCAGCACCAGTGACTGCCATCCCTCCAAATCCCTTTTGAGGCTGGATCATGAAAGCTGCTTTCACTTTTTGTCTTGCCCTATTTGTCTTGTCCTTGAGTGAGTTTTAAGGGGAAAGGAACAAACTCAGCCTGGGCAGTGCAGCTAGAACAGATCTACTCCAGTTAGGGGGGAGCTGCGCTACCCATTTGGGATTTGCTGCTGAGCTCTCCAGTTTTCTTGATGCCCACATTTGGTCCTGGGGCCCTGCTAATTGGAGATGGATTGACTCAGTGCAAATCCCTGACTGTCTGCTCTCCAGCCTCTGCTGACTCGGATTTGCCAGGCAATAAATCCTCACCCATAAATGGGAGGAAGGCAGGAGCATTGCTTCTGTGAAGGGATTAATGGCAGAGACCAAACATTCCTCCTGGGACTTGAATCTGGATCCTCCAGTTTTCCATTGCTGCTTTCAGAGTGCTGATGATGTAGTTTGTGTTTAGGGAAGGGTGCTGGCACCTCCCTGTCAGCCCAGCAAATATTTTTGCCATGAGTTCCTGAATTCTGAAACAGCCAGCAAGGAGGCTGTTAACAGTCAAATACCTTCCCCAATGGCAGAGGAGATTGTGAAATCCCAGAGTGCAGGAATCATTTCTGTGTGCTCTCACTTGGTGACTTCATTTATGTTGGGCCAACATTTGCTGCCTTTGGATTTTTATCTCAATTCTCATTTTTCAGATGGAGCATCAGCAGGTACTTGTTGAGTCTGCTCAGGCTGGACTAAGCCAGCCATTCCTGAGCCATTTCCCTGCCTCAAAATCAAACCTGTGTCCCCTTCCTCTCCAGCCTGTGTGTTCTCCAGGACAGGCCCTCCTCATCTCATCTCCTCACATCCCTGTTCCAGGCTGCTTGTTCCCTCAGGTCTCCACAGAACCTTTCCTTGTCAGAAACACAGACATGAGCTTTTCTCCTCTCAAAAGAGAGCCTGTTTTATCCCAGTGTTTTATGGGAGAAATGAAATAGGACACAGCAGACACTCATGAGGTGGCAGCTCTCAAGAGGGCTTTTTCCTAGATTGAATGTCAGTTAAAAATACACCTGTTTCTAACAGTCTTGCCAGGTATGGAACATTGTTGCACCAGAATAAGTATCTAAAGAATATGTAATGAAATGTCATCAATTCAAAGATGGTATTTTCTTCAAAATACGTACCTTTTTTCATTATTTGCCAATCCAGGCAGGGCTACCATTCTGCTTCTGTTGTGTTCAGAAATTGATGAATGTGGTTTGCTCCTGTATTTAAAAATAAATAAACCCAAGCCTCTTTGGGAAAGCTCTCCTGTGATCTCTAAAGTGAGATGATGACTGTAAAACTCTGTGAAATTCCCTTGAAAGGGAACTTGTAGGTACACCTACAAATATTAATTTGCCTGATGGTTGATTAGAACCAAAAGGGGATTTGGGTGTGAGAGGGGAGCAAGTAGAAGACTATTGGGAAAAACAAAGCTCTGCCTTTTGTGTGCTCTTTGCAAGGTTAAATACACACTCAAGCACATGGTCATGGAGCTGGTTGAGACTGGTTGAATGTCAAACCCTTGTCCTCAGAGGATGAAACTGATCTAGGGAAGCTGTTAAACATGGGAATGCTCTGAGGAACAGGGTAATCTCCCAAGCTTCTTGGTTTCCTTGGCTCAGGGCCCACAGTTATTTATGTTGTGCCACGATTTTCCCTTGAAAAAGGATGGTGATGCTGTTTCTGCCAATGTCTTAATTTTTTTTTAACAGTGAAGAAAACGGGGAGTTGAATTCCCTCCAGTTGGCTTCTCCTCTCTTGACATCCACTCAGAAGAGCAACGTGAGTCAAAGTTCTGAGAAGTTCTCTGATGAAGATTCCCCTCTGGACATCAGTGACCTGGCAGTGACTAAACCAACAGACAGATACCACATGAACACAGTCAGTATCTTATTGCACAATGCCCTTGACTGATTTGAAGGGGAATTATGGGGAATTATGACTGATGGTAGGAATGCAAATATCTCCTGGCATGGAAGAACTGGGGACTGAAATGATGAGACAGCAGGCTTATGGCAAAGGTGATAACACATTTTTTTAAAAAAAACTCCTTGTTGCCTCAATATGTCTTGGACAACATAAGTATAAATTAGTTTCTTAAAAATTAATAAGGTTTTGAAATAAAAAAATGATTCAGAAAAATGGATGCTGGCTAATTGGTAATTCCACTAAATATCTGAGCACACATGGATGCAGTTATCAGAAGCTACTGAACATTTTTTCTTTCCTGTTCTGCTTGGTCTTCCCTCTTTCTCATGTCTTTATTGTCCCCTTCATCCCTGAAATACCTCTCTTGTGAGTGTCCCATATACCTGTGTGTGGAAATCTGTTAAAAATGGCACTAGGAAAGAGCTCTGTGTTTATCAGAAACACCAGCAATTAGACAGAGTCTGTTACTTTACAGCTTTTTGAACAGAAACATTTCAAAATCCAAATGCTGATTCTTACTGCTTTATAATTCTCTGAAATCCTCCAAAAAAAAAAGATCCTTCCCTAACTTTGGCTCCCTCTCTGTGCCCTGCAGGACACCAGTTCCCTGTTCTGGAAGCTGGAGCGCTCGCTGGCCCAGTCCCGACAGATGCTGGCTGATCTGGAGCTCAGCCTTCTCCACACAAGCCCTTCCTGCATTCCCAACACCAACAACATGAATAAGGTACAGATTGCTCTCCCAGGGTGAGGTTGAGGTCTCAGGAATACTGATTGGGAACATCCTTTCCCTTATGCTTGGCTTGCACTGCATTAGCAAAGCATGAGGAGGATATTGGTTATGAAGAGACAATTCCTGCATGCCTTAGTGCTTGAATTTTTTATAGGATTCTGTTTGGCCACTCAAGGTCATGACAGGATTTGACTCCTGCATGTGTCTGAACAGATGGAAGGCAGAAGTCATTTTGGGGCAAGCTGTAGGAGGTCTAGAAAAAAGTGAACACTGGTTCTTTCTCACTTGAAGTAAATGGGATGATTTCTCAGGCTCAGCACACACTCACTGCTCTGCTGTCCCAGAGACTTGCAGTCAGAACTGGTTTATTGTTATATTCATGGAAAGGAGGGCAGTGTAGGGAATATCTGGTATATAGGATACTTTGGGTGTGAATTTAAACCAGAAGCTTAGCTTAAATAAATGCAGAGTTCTTGTGGGTTAGTAGTTTTAGCTCCTTCATTGAAGGATCAGAGAATATATTCAGTAGTCAAAGAAAAGAACCTGTATGTAGCTGTCACGGCAGTTTATTTTATGAGCACAAGTGCTGATAAAGTTGCTGTTGAGTATTTGGGCAGTAGAAGTAATCAGAGAAAGGGTCACTTGTTTGGTGGATAAATATCCATAAGAATTTCTACCTTGTTTGACAAGGACATTGTACCTTTTGTCCCTAGAAATGAGCACACTTGTGCTGGTGTATATCCCAAAGGGAGGATTTAGGCTCCTGGTTTCAGAGCAGTGCTGAACCTTCATCTTCATCCTCACACATATCACCTTCCTCTAAAAAGTTGCACTCCTTTTAGCCTTAGATGAACTTGACCATAACAAGGTTGCTGTAAGGAACAGACAAAGCCATTTTTATAACATTCAGAACCATAAACCCTTCGCTGTGCTGGGCCTGAGTGTGAAGGTTGTGTGCCAGCGTTTGCATAAACTGAAAGGATATTTTGTTCAGAAGCTCCTCTGCAGGATTTCATTCAGTGGCAAAGACAGCAGCAGTTTAGTCTTTTGCAAAGACTCCTGAGTAGGAGGATTCCTGAAAAGCTCCCTGCACACAGTGCTTGCTTGTGGCTCTTGCCCAGCCCCATCAGCTGTCTGGCTCCTGCTCACTGCTCGGCACGTCACAGCTCAGCTCCTCTGGCTGCCCATGACTCTGCTTTAGAATCTGATGCTGCATTTTTGAGCTTGGAAATTGGCTTCTCCTTCAGCACGGGTGCTTTAGTGGATAGAAGATGAAGCAAACTCCTGTGTAGTGGTGGGATCAGATCCTGAGCCACATCTGTGGAACTTTGATCTACTTCCAGAGCAGTTCTGGGCAAAAACTCGTCAAGCGTGTTTGAGTTAATCTATGCAGGCCAGTTAAGCTGTGCTTAAAACCAGGCTTACCTGGAGCTGTTTTACACTGAGCTTTAGAACGTAATAAATGTGAGATACAGCCTTTAGAATTTAATCAGGGGAAATTGGTACATGTTGGATTCTGTGCCCTGCTGGGGCGGGGAGGAGAAGGGGGAATTAAGAACTGTACCCCTGCTGCTCACCAGCTTGAACCTGGCAGCTCTGGAAATTTTATTCTCTGAGTCCTTTGATTTCCATGTAGTGTTTTTACATTACAATAGAAACAACAGAACTTGCAGGAACTCTGCACAGAAGCCAGTTATCTGCTGCAGAAGAAAGAGATGCTAGGCTTCCTTTTTTTCTGTGTGATGTTCCCTGAGCAAGTTTTCAGCTTGATCTTTTTTTGTTTGCTTCCCTCTTTATAAATGCATCTGCAATATTAATACACCTTATGGATTTTTTAGATGGGCCTGGCACAGGATTCTAAGTGCATTTCCAATAAAACTCTTGTGAGTACTGTAACAGCAAACAGATAATAAATCAGCAAGTAGTTCCTGTAGTCAAATAATTAAACTTTTGTCAAGCGTGTTCCTCATCCTTGGGGCAGTCAAATCTCACAGCTTCATTCCCCAGTACCTGCACTCTCCTTACTGTAGTTAAAACCCTTCTGTGTGTTACAGATAACAGGATCAAGGATGTGTGAACACTGTTGAATGAGAGATTGGGAAGTTTTTTCCAGTGCTGAGGCCAAGGGCTGTTTTAGGATACTGTTCCTGGGCTCAGAGCCCCAAAAGTAGAATGTATTGAATAGAGCTGTTTCAGAATATCCAAAGCAGCCTTGCCCACAGCAGATTGTTTTTTTCTTTTTGAATCAGGAAATTTCTCACTCTCTGATTATTTGTTCTCCTGTTGTGGATTGGATGCTTGCAGTAGGCACCACCTTGTCTGGTTCTGAGGACAAAAGAGTAACCAGATATGGTTAAAATCCTGAACACCACATGAAACTGAGTAAGAACTGGCAACAATGAGGAGAAAAACTGGCAAAAAAAAAGAAATCTTCCAGTGCTGACACGGCCCAAGCTCGTGCCTGCAAAGGGAGGTTACCCCACAGCCAGCTGGGCTGTGACAGTGTGTGACACCAGGTTTCTCATGGGAATCAGCCTCAATCCCGTGGGGAGCTGGTGCTCAGTTCTCTCTTGGATATTCCAGCTGCAGTCCCTGAGCTGTTTGTGCCCTGTGGAGCCAAACCCTCTGTGCCCTGGTTTGCTGCACCCTCGTGTTCTGCTGGTTCTGCATTAAGCCTGGAGACACTGAGTCTTCTCTGAGAGCCCATCTGGTCTGCAGAGGGCAGCTGATGGGGCACTTGGAGGAGATGGATGCTGAGTAGCTGGAATGCCAAACCTTCCTCTGCTGTAGCCTTCCTGTGCACAGAGAGAGCTCTTCTTTTCCTAAAAAGAGCCCTGAGGTAAAAGCAGCCAGAGGTTTTATGGGTTGAAGCCAGCACTGTGACTTGCATCCTGAAACCACTGATGTTACAAAGCTTCAGGAGCAAATCCCCAAAAGTGCTGAGCCCTGTGCTGAGGCAGCAGAGTGGGGAGAGCAGGCTGAGCCTACTGAAATAATCACATTTGCCTCAAGTGAAAAAGAGCCAGTGGAACAAACACACCACAATCCACTGTAGATTCATGACAAGAATGAGAGGCTCTCCAAGTCACTGGCTAATGCATAATTCTAATTTTTTTCTGTGTTAAAAGGCACTGAATCACTGTGATCAGTTAGATTTGAAGCAGAGCAGGTCCAGAAATAATTAAACATTTGTCCAGTTTTGTATACAGAAGTGATTGAATTGATTTTGGTTGTGTTTGTTTGGTTTTAAATTGATTTGAAACTCATTTGAGGGCAGGTGCACAGACAAACATTAGGGCCATTTCCTCCTTAGCTCCCAGTGATTTAGCCATTCTCATCAGTCAGTTGTTTTGCCTCTAGAGAGAGGTTGGGTGGAGAGGAGTTGAAGAACTCAGGAGTAAAGCAGTGAGGAAAAAGCTATTTTCAGTTTTGGGACACAGCAGCTTGTGCCAGTGCTCATAAATGGTGACTCAGTGGCTGGCCTGGGGCACAAAGATCACTCCTTTCCTCAAAGCCAGCTGGAAAGCTTTTATTTCCCAACAACCCCAGTGGTGGCCCTGAGACTGTTGCCTTTCTGTGAAGTACTTTGTTTACCTTTTCCTCTTTATATTCTTACTCTGCAGCGTGAAAATTTGTGTAGTAAATTCACACAAGTGTGGTTGCTTCAGATATTTCAGAGGAAATGTTCCTGCTTTTTAATAAAAATCTTTTCCATTTTCTGCAGAGGAAGAAGTTTTTTCCAACACAGAGGTAATTCTGAGGACCGAAGATCACCGACCCGGCAGCTCCAGTGGAAAGTTACCTCATCTGTTTCCCGTGGTCCTCCTGAGTGTTTGAAAGACTCACAAGTGGCAAGAAGATGTGACTCTGCAGGAATGTATTTTATCTTGAAATAAAACACAGAATTACGCCAAGATTAACAAAGCTATTTTTATAGCTGAGAGCTCAGGTTAAACACAAGCTTGTTTTTTAAGAATCTGAAGTGTGTAATTGTTACAACATAGGAACTATTTTTCTTTTTTTTTTTTTTTTATGGTGGCTCAGAAATATTTATAGAGTATGACACAGCCAAGCATTCTCCTTTTTTTTTAGCACATTGTTTTTGTTCTGGATTTCTTGCCTTGTAGAGAGAGATGAATAATGTTTATAGGAAGTTCCCAATTAGTGTTGTAAGCAGGAACTGCCTCCGATGTTGATGAAATGGGAGAGCTGTCACCCACAAGATGGGCACTTTCCACATTCAGGAGCTGGTTCTTCCAACAAAAGTTTATGGGATCAGGTGTGTATGGCCTCTGTTTGCACTGTAGAGGTATGATATGACCTTTTTTTAGCATTTAAACTGGATTTATCTTTCCTGATTGGGCAAGATGTGCTGTTATCACAATTTGAACTTATTTTTTAACTAAGAGATCAAATAAGCTAATAAAGGTGATACTTTGCTGTGCCTCTCTTGCCCATTTAACACATTTAGCACTTGATTTCTGACACTTCTCAGCGCAGACATGAGTGGGCTGCCCAGTCCTGTGTAGGCTGGGAGCACTTTGGGTCACCTGTGTCCCTCCCACAGCCCTGTGCCAGCGTTTTTCCTGCTCGGGGGCAGCCAGGGGTGGGAGTTTCTGCTCCATCCACCACCACCAATTATTGCAGAGAAACACAACACTCTGTGGATTCCCCTTGTTAACTCTTTCATTAATTTTCTGCTTTCTCTTTAATTACTCCAGTGACAGCCTTTCCTGCAGGTGTTAATGACCCCAAAATTAGGTGGCCAGTTCTGATGGGAGCTGCTGTTCTCCGGACTCTTTCCCTGCATGCTCACCAGAATTACCCACAGAGAGAAGCTCAGCTGCTCCAGCTCTTCCCAAGTTTCCTCAAGCCTTTACAGTGCATTTATTCCTCTACCTGCACAGAACCTTCTCAGGCTCCATCCTCACAAGCTCCTGCTCTGGGTATAACAAGAATTTCCCCTAAAAAGCTGATGATAAGAATGCCATGATGCTCACCCTGAAGCTGTCTAGCAGCTACACAGAGAAATTGGTGCAACTTCCAAGCAGCAGCTGCATTTAAATGTGTTTGAGGTTATTGCATGAACTCACTGAGTTTGAACCCCGGGAGAGTTTAAAATGACGACTTTAAAATCAATATAGAAAACTGAGCTCAAGCAATGCATCAAGGATCTGCAGAGCCTTAGGATTTTGTGTCGGGGCTGCCCTGGATTTGTGGAATGGGAAGAAGGGAAATAACTGGGTTAATTTATTCAGCACTAAGTGACTTAAAACCCAACTGCATTATTGACCACACTCTGATGCTCGAATGTAAGCACTTCAAACTCGGTGCCTTATTTCTGGAAGCAGCTCAAATACTCCAGGGAGCCCTTTGCTATTGTATCCTTGGACTAAATTATTATTTAAAGACAACAAAGCTTCTGTTCAGCCACGGCCTTTCCGCAGGGTGGATGCGAGCTCCGGTCATTGACTTTGGTAACGGGAATTGATGTTGGAGCTGCGGGGCTCAGAACGAGCTGCACGTGTGTGTGCAGGTGCGGTGGGAGAGGGGTGAAGATGAGCGCTGAGAAGGGACTGTCGTGCTGGCGGTGACCGCCGTTCCTGGTGTTTCCTGAGCTGAGGAATCACCTTGCTGCCTGGTGCCCCGCGGGGGCCGCTCCGTGTCCCCTCTCCGTGCCCGTGTCCCCTGCTCCGTGTCCCCTGCTCCGTGTCCGTGTCCCCTGCTCCGTGTCCCCTCTCCGTGTCCCCCCCGGGGCCGCTCCGTGTCCCCTCTCCGTGTCCGTGTCCCCTCTCCGTGCCCCCCCCGGGGCCGCTCCGTGTCCCCTCTCCGTGTCCCCCCCGGGGCCGCGCGGTCCCACCTGCCCGCGGGGGGAGCGGCGCTGCAGTTCCGAGCGCGGCCGCCAGGGGCGCGGCGGCGCGCGGCGCAGTGCGCGGCCGGGAGGGGCGGGGGGCGGGCGGC
>VXAX01000984.1:0-27632 GCA_013399835.1 Leptocoma aspasia | reverse complement strand
CGGGCAGCCGCCCCTGCGCCGGCCGTGCGCCCCCCCGCACCTCCCGGGCCTTATCGCAGGTAAACACCGCCGGCAGCGCACAGGGAAAGTTTTACGGTGCCGGCGGGAGCGCGGCCGAGCCCGGGGGCTCCGCGGCAGCCCCGCGCCCCCCGCCCCGGGAATGGGCATCTCCGCATCCCTGCCGAGCCTCGGCCCTTAGGACACCGGGGAATGTTTCGCACCGGGGCTGGATTCACCCCCGCCCCGCGGCTCTGGGTCGCCCGCGGGGTCACCCTGCGGGGATCGGGGCGTTTGGACCCACGGAAGGTGGCAGAGTAGAAACAAAGCCCAAAGGCGTTTGTGCCCCATCGTGTCCGGCTTGGCCGGGGTGTCCGTAGTCCTGTGGCCCCCACGGCGTGGGCAATGGTCGGGCACTGATGGCGCTGGCATATGGCTGGTGGGAAGTGAAGTACTCGGACAGCGTGGGCAGGGATGGGGCAGAGGGATGGACAGAGTGACGGGCTCGCTGCTGCCCCAGCAAAAATAACAGTGCCCTCCCGCATGCCTCCTCTGACCCCTGTGCTTTTGCAGGCTGTCCATTCATCGCAGATGTTTTTCCCTTTGCCCCTTTGCTTTGCGGTTCCTTCCTCAGCCCCTGGGCTGGTTTGGCCCCGGAGAGCGCCAGCGAAGGCAGGTGGGAATTTCAGGCCTCGCAGGGTCACGGTGCTGGGTAGGAAACGGAGCTTGCTCGGTTTGGGGAGCAACACGAGAAAACCGGCAATTCCGGTTCCCTCTGGACGCGTCTCCTTGAATCGCCCCACTGGGCACCGCTGATAAATGATCGCGGCAGCAGCGCTGCCCCGTGCGCCCGGGGGCTGCCCGTGCCGGCCGGGCAGGAGCGGGGCCCTCCTCTCGCCCCCCTCTTCCAGCGGATTTTGGGCTTTTCACTGGGACTTGTGCTCTGGAAATCTGTGCAGTCACAGGGATGCTGTGAGTGGAGACATGGACAGGGCAGAGAGGTGGTGGTTGCTCTCTGTTAGAGCTTTTAGCTCTCCGACCCCAGGCTCCCTGGCTGATGGTCACATTCACTGCCCAGAACTGACCTTTTTTCCAGCAACTGCTAAAAACTGTCCTAAAGGAGCTTTATCCTGGTGTGGTTTCCTATAGTGGTGCTTCAGTGAGAGCAGAACTGTTCAGTGTCAGAATGTGAGTATTGATTTGCCTTTTACCTCTAATTATAGCAGCTGCCCAGGCGGCCGCCAGTCGCCTCTGTGTCACGGGGGTGCTGGTGGCACATCCCCTCCTCATCTCTGTGTCACAGGGGTGCTGGTGGCACGTCCCCTCCTCGTCTCTGTGTCACAGAGGTGCTGCTGACACATCCCCTCTGCTGCCTGAGGATTCTGTACCAGAATCCAGAGCCCCATCACCTTTTCCCCTGTGAGGGCTTGGGTGATGTCTGTGGTTACAGCCAGGAGTTGCTGACCCTGCTGTGATCCCAGGTCCTTGTGGGTGATATGAAAGTCACCTGCTTTCTCTGAAAATGCTTTTCCATGTCTTGTGTCAGGGTGATGTAGATGTCCCCCTCGGAGAAGCCATGTGTGGGAAGCAGGAAATCACCATCCCACAGCAGGTGCTTGCTTGGCAGCCTGGCAGGAGGAAAAACTTGTCCTTTTCTGCTGCCAGTTTTTGCTTTTCTTAAACAAAAAGTTTAAAAATCCAATGAGCTCTGGAACCTGCAGGATTGCATTGTGTGTGACTGCCAAGTGGTGTTTTCCTGGTGTAATTTGGGAAGGAGCAGCGTTAGGAAGGGAACTCTGGAGTTCATAGCTCAGCTGTTCTGACAGCTCTCGAGCTGCCTGGCCAGGGAGGTTTCCAGCTGCCAAATAATCTCTCTGCTGTGGCATCGTGCTGGCACCGGGCATCCACCTGCCAGGTGGGGATGGGGACCCTGTGGGATGCTGGGGCTCCAGGGAGCCGTGGGCGGGAGGATCAGCCCTAATTAAAAGCAGCCTGGAACGAAAGGGTGGATGTTAAACTGCGCTCCTTCATTTGGGCGCTTTGATCCTGGCTTTAGTCACCAGCTTGGTACGTGCGGGCTGTGAGCAAAGCACTGGGGCTGCACCCCTGGAGGGCTCCCACAGCCCATGGCCAGGCAGGTTTTGGGGTTGGCTCCTCACCCTGGTGCCTGTCAGTGATGGGGAACCATCCACAGGTTGCATCAAAGTTTTGGCCAGGCTGGTTGTGCACCTGCAGTGACAACCAGGACCTGCCCATCTCCGGACGTGCCAGTGGTGTCCCAGGAGGTTGGGTCAAGGGTGAATCTCCCCATTTTGGGGCCATCCTCCACAGCCTGGCTTTGCCAGGCAGCCAGCAGGAGCATCCTGACAGCATGCATGTCCCAGGCTGCAGCACTGCCCCATGCCCATCCCTGGTGACACTATCCCATTTTCCTGGATCTCCTGGCCTGCCTGATGCTTGGAGGCAGTGAAAGCACACCTGGGCTGGCAGCCCTGAGGGACTGGCATTGGTTTGGTGCCACTGTGGTTTATGTAGGACCATGCTGGACACAGTGTCTCCTAAGTGGTGGTGTGGGTGGGCTGGGGCTGCCCCTGCATGGGTCCAGTCCTTGTGCTGGACATGAAATGGCTCAGTGAAACCTCTCTGCTGAATCACCAAGGATGAAACCAACCTCTACAGCAGCTCCTGGGCTGAATTTTGGTTGGTCAGGCTATTGGTGAGACTTAGGGCAATAAATGCAATAAAACCACCACTGCCAGTGGGAATTACAGCTCTGTTTTGGGACAGACCAGCAGGGTCCCAGCTCACTGAGCAACTGAGGTCCTGTCCCTGGGGATAGGGGACAACATTTCCTTTCCTGGGGAACTGCCCATCTCACACTTTGACCCCTCTGGCTGTGGCTCCTCTGACCCCTGTGGGGCTCGGGTTCCATGGATGGGTTGGGATGAGTGTGATGGGCTGGGACAGGCCTCTCTTAGGGCATGCAGCAAAACCTCCTGGTTTGGGAGATGTGTCTGTCCTGCTCCCTCTATGCGGAACACCTCAGTAAAGATGCAGTAACTCCTTCAGCAGCTCTTCGCTGCAAGATGCATTTCCAAATCCTTCCTTGCCTTGGCTTGGTTGCTCCCTGGCCCAGGATAAACCATCCTTTCTGTCAGTATCCTGTGAGAGGTGCTGGCATCCCTGAGGACCTGTGGCACATCTCTCTGGCCAAACTGTCATCGAGGGCACAGCCTCTGCCAGCTCCAGGCTTTTGGGTGGCTGTGAAGGCACTTTTGGAGAGGCAGCTGTGCTGCAAGTGCCTGTTCCCGGGCACTCCAGGCTCGTTAACCTTTGGGGATAAGAGGATTACAGCAAGTCACCAGCTTAACTCTGCTGCTGCTTTACGGCCCCACATGGCAGGGTAACACCGGGACTCTCCTGGTGCAGGAAAGGCAAAGCCAGCTCCTCTCCCCTCCCTGAGCTGGGCTCAGCCTTTTGGGACAGGTTCACTCTTTGGGATGATTCAGAGTTTTGCTGCTGTCATGGTCAGTTCGTGGGTAGCTGTTCTAGACTCTTTTGGGTCGGGTTTGGTGAATGGACACCTCTGACATTGCCCCTTCAGCATCGGGTTCCTCCTGCATAAGTCAGGAGCACTTGATAACTTGGCATCAGGTTCCTTCTCTACAGGAAAGCACCTCATTTCAGAGGTGTCCCTGGACAAGCAGCCATGGAAGCAGATGCTTTCCTGGGCAGGTAGATAGGACTTTTATAAGGTTTCAGGGCTGTGGAGCTGCAGGGAGGGACCGAGTTCCTCTTCCGGCACAAGTGCTGGCAGCTGGGCGGTTTCCTGCCTTCCCAGCTGCGACCTTTTTCCTCTGCTGGTGACAGAGGGCTCATGGACACAGGCACAGCCCAAGCGCTCCTGTGAGGGTGAAGCAGCTCAGTTGAGTCTGAGGAGGAGCAGGAAGATCCTTATCAAACACAGCAACTTGGATTTGCAGCCCATCCGCACATGGGAGATGCAACCGACCCCAGTGTGGGGTCACCTTTTGGAATAAATTCCTAATTTAAAGTGTGCTGTGATCAAACACATCAAAATATAGATAATCCTTTTCTTATAATCACATTGCTCTGGATTTTTGCTCCATCAAGATGGGCATTGAGGCTGCCACTCCCTCCTTGCTTGGGGGCTGCTTTTCCTCATGTGCTATTTGCTGCAGCAACATCCTCAGAAGAACCCAAACCACACCCCCATGGTTCAAAGGCTCCTTGTGATTACACAAACAACCCTGGAATTTGGCATCTCACTGTTGTGCTTTAATGTTCCCCGGGCATGGCGCTGAGTTCAGGCTGCAAAAATGCAAAAATTGGTTTCCTGGGACAGGGACAGCCGGGAGCACCAGCAGCAGTGGTTAGATCCCAACAGATCCTGCTGGGGATGGGGGGTTTAATGGATGCTTTGTTTGTGGATAAAAAGGCCTATTCTGATGTGTTACAAATTACTTTGAGGTGATAAATGTGCTCTGAAATATTCCCCAAAAGCACCAGCACTGCACTTTGGGGTGTCAGGGTAGCCACGGGGGTCTCACCATGTCTGACAGCCGCTCTCCCCTCCTCTTGCAGGCCAGCAGCATCAGCAAAGCCATAAACACACAGGAAGCACCAGTGAAGGAGAAACATGCCCGCCGTATCCTTTCCCTTGGCTCCCAGAACAGCACAGAGGAGTTTGGGCTGTGGAGGTGTCACCCCCTGATGCTGGAGCCACAGGAGATTTGGGAGACAAAGATGCATGCAGAGCTCAGCTGGGGGCTGGCATCACAAAGGTTCATCCATCAGTGAAAAGGCAAGCCAGCAGTGCAATAAAATTGCATTTCTTTGGCAGTAAAGTGCAGAGGCCCCCAGTGTGCCCTCAGCAGGGGGAGGTGCACCCAAAAATGACAAATTGGGGTCTTATCTGAGGGTTTTATTTGGGGGTGCAGCTTTGTGCCAGTGATCCCTGTGCTCACGGGGCACCCAGTGTCCCCTTTTCAATGAAAGTTGAACAAGAACAGTGCCCAGCCCAGCCTGTCCCCTGCTCCATGTGTGTCCAGTTGGCCTTGACTGCACTGGAAGGGATCATCCTGGGGACACACCACGAGAAGGGAGCGTTCACCTTCTGGTCCTACGCCATTGGGCTGCCCCTGCCCAGCAGTGCCATCCTCAGCTGGAAGTTCTGCCACGTCCTGCACAAGGTCCTGCGCGACGGCCACCCCAACGTGAGTGTCCCCTCTGCAATGTCCCTCCTGCTTCTCTCGCAGGGGGAAATTTCTGGCTCTTGCCAACATCCCTCTGCACAGGGAGTGGGATCCCTTCCCTACCCCAGCCACCTTTCCCAGGCACTCTGTTGTGTGGCATCTTTGAAAATTCCCCATGCAAATCCCTGACCTTTGGGTGCCACAGGGAGGCTGGAACTTCTCCTAGAGCTGGAGTGGTGTAAGGGGCTGGATCCCTCCTCTTCCCCAGCATCAGGGCAGACAGCTATCCCCACTGTGCCACATTCTTTCCTTTTTTGTCCCCAGGTTCTCCAGGACTGCCAGAGGTACCGCAGCAACATCCGAGAGACGGGGGACCTGTGGGTGAGTGGGGCGGAGTGGAGGTTTGTGCCTCCCAGGGGGTTTGGAGATGGTTGCTGAGGAACATGGTGGGCACAGAGAGGGTGAAGCACTACCTGAAATAACTTGCTGTCTCTTTGGGTGATGGCTGTGTGCATGGTGGAGCTGGCAGGGCTGGCACAGGTCGCTGGCTCATGTGGGATCTGCTGGATCTGGTTGCATCACTCTGGATTCCCCCTGTCTCCCCTCGTGTCTCTGCAGGGCCATTTGCACGACAGGTACGGGCAGCTGGTGAGCATCTACACCCGGCTCCTGCTCACCAAGATCTCCTTCCACGTCAAGGTGAGACCCTCTGCCACCTCTGCACCACTGGAACGAGGGGATGTGCCACGCCAGCAAGAATATTAGCAGCAACTGATGGCTTTTTCCTTCCTTTTGCAAAGCATCCCGAGTTCCCCCCGGGCCTGGAAGTGTCGGATGAGGTGCTGGAAAAGACTGCGGGGACGGATGTGAACAACATGTGAGTGTCCTGGTGGGGCCCAAAGTGCCCAAAGTGTGGTCACCAGCTCCATGACCCCCAGCTGGTAGTGTCCTGCTGATGAAACAACTCCAGGACGGGGAAGTCACTGGGATTTTGTGAATTGTTTGAATGGTGCCCGATTCCTCCTGCACCCACAGAGCACTGTGGGGTGTAAGCCCCAAATTCTTGTCAGCCAGAGCCCTTGCCATCATGAGGACTCTCAGCGAACACGAGCAGCTGGAGCAAAGATGTCTCTGCTGTCAGGTGATGGAGTTTTGGTTTGTTTTGGCAGCTTCCAGCTGACGGTCGAGCTGTTTGACTACCTGGACTGTGAGCTGAAGCTGTCGGAGTCAGGTGAGGAGGCGGCAGGGGCAGGTCCCTCCCGCTCGCCCCGGGGCTCTTGAGCAATAGTTTCGCTCTTTGGTCAGGAATGGAGTTCCGGGAGGCGAGGCTGGAGGCTCAGGTCCCTCCTCCTCCTCCCGTGAGGTTTCTGAGGTGGTTTTTCATATGGATTCCCGTGTTGAAGCTCTGTAGAGACAGTTGTAGGAAAATATTTAGAGCATGTGGCTGCTTTGAACCCACCTGAGCAAGGCAGAGTGTTATTTTCAGAGTAGAGCTGCTCTGAAGTATGTTTTTATTTCTTTTTTGTACAACCACATTAATCACATTCATTACACAAATTCCTTCTGTCCCTCTGAAGCAGAGGATGGGGCTGTACTTGTTTTTAAAGACTCATTTCCTTTCCTTGAAATGCCTCCGGGGAGGGCTGGAGGCCCGTGCTCATGTCTCTCACCTCCTCAGGAATTCTTAGATGGCTTAGAGAGGTGGCAGATTCTTCCTCTGTCGAGAGTCAGGAACACAGGAACACGGAGCTGCCCTGGAAAAAGGCACAGTGGGAGAGACCATGCTCCCGGCTCCCAACAGCCTCCTGCTTCTCCTCCTGACCCAGTTACACAGAGAATTTATATTCATAAATACTTTAAAGCTGAGCAGGGAAGAAGCCAGGGTGGATATGCTGCCTGGATCCCTGCCAAGGGAAGGGATCTGTTTCCGAGCAGGGGCAGGCGAGGCTGCGGTGCCGCCGGGCTCATCCCTGCCCTGAGATCCTCTCCCAGATCCCTGCATGATTAAATAGAATGGAGCAAAACCTCTCACTTTTCCCCAGCTGTGTCATGCAGTAGCAGCTTGAGGGCAGCATCCTGGGGTTAAATCCCTTTTTTTTGGGGCTGGGGTATCCATGACAGAACTGAGCACCCCTTCCCTCTGCCAGCTTGGTCCCTTTGGGTGTTTTTGCTGCTCAGAGTGGGGTTGTTCTGAGCTCAGGGCAGCAGCCCTGGCATTTCCCCATGCCCCACATCCGCTGTGGTTAATGATCAAGCAGCGTGGCCGGGCATGAGCAGCTCTGCAAACACAGTTCCCCTCAGTTTTCAGGCAGCTCAACACCTCGATGGCCGTGTCACAGATGTCAGCGGTGCAGTGTCGCCTGGCCCCTCTCATCCAGGTCATCCAGGACTGCAGCCACCTCTACCACTACTCTGTCAAGTTAATGTTCAAGCTGCACTCCTGTAAGTCCCAGGGATGTGCTCCGTGCTGGTGTTTTCCCAGGGTGGGCTTCTGGATCTGGGGGTGAGGCTGGTGTGGATTGAGGCATCCATTGCCATGTTCCTGTATCCCCGCTGGGCTCTAGGTGCCTGCTCCATCCCATGCAGATGTTCCAGATAAAGGAATTAGAAGGACTTATACTTGATTAATTCAAATCCACGTGCCCTGGCCTGCCAGTCCCCTGCATGGGATCCCTGGGCACACAGTGCCAGCAGCCTTGTGGGTATTTTGGAGTTCCCACACCCACATCTCCCTGTGCCAGGGATGGGAACACCCCACTCTCATCCTGACCGCTCACATCCCACTCCCTCCTGGCTTTTACCCTGCTGGCTTTTGCAGAGGAGGGGTCTGGGTGCATGTGCACACACGTGCAGGCCCGGATCACTCACAGCTGTCCCTCCTCACCCAGGTCTGCCGGCCGACACCCTGCAGGGCCACCGGGACCGTTTCCATGAGCAGTTCCGCAGGTAACCGGGGCCCAGGTGGGGCAGTGGGGTCCCCTCCCTCCTTCCAAGCCCCCTCGCATCTCCCCTTTGTCTTTCCCTCCTCTCCAGCCTTAAAAACTTCTTTAAGAAGGCATCTGACATGCTGTATTTCAAGCGGCTCATCCAGATCCCTCGGCTGCCGGAGGTATGGCAGGGTTTGGTGTGGTGCTCTGGAGAGCCCCCCTGGATGGGTTTGGGATCTGGGGACACTGCAGAGGGACCCTCTGGCCCTCTCAGCAGCACAGGGCCGGCTCCTTCCCTTCCCTTGGCACTCTGCCTGCTGCAGTTCCTGAACCCCCTGCAAGGCTGCAACAACTTCTTGTCCCTACAGAGCCCCCCAAATTTCCTGCGGGCGTCCGCGCTGGCCGAGCACGTGAAGCCGGTGGTTGTCATCCCTGAGGAGGCCCCTGAGGATGAGGAGCCAGAGAACCTCATTGAGATCAGCACAACTTCCACCACAGAGCCACAGGTAGGGCCCTGGGGTTGGGATGGGGGGCAGGCTCCCGTGTCCTGGCTCAGCTCAGCACCCTCTGTCCTCCCCAGATCACCTCGGATCTGTTTGAGCAAACCTTCGGGCCGCCCAACGGCGTTTGGGATGACAGGTATGGTGGGGGGGCCAGCAGGGGCGAGTGGCCGCTGCCACGTGGGACCAACCTGCCTTTGTCCCCAGGGATGCACAGATCGAGAGCCTGAAGAAGGAGGTGGAAACGCTCCGTGCAGAGATGGAGAAGATTAAACTGGAGGTAAAGCCTGGCTGGGGAGCAGCTGGTGTGGGGTTTGGTGCTGTGCTGTGGAAACCCTGAAGGAATGCAGCAGGAGTGGGGTCCTGGCGTTCAGTGTTGTGTTTTGGGGCCTTTCCCAGAGCCTAGATGTGATTCCTGATGGGGTTGGAGGCAGGTGAGACCTGTCCCTTGCTGTCCTGATGTTATCAACAGGGGCAGAGTGACTGCGGGGCTAAAGGAGAGAGCTTTCCTGTGCATCCCACGGCTGCTTTGCCCAAATTGCAGCGGGGCACCTGAGTAGGGGTGTTGGGGAGGGCAGGGCTGTGCCCCAGTGACCCCAGAGCCCGGTGACCCCTGCAGGCACAGCGCTACATCACCCAGCTCAAGGCACAGGTGAACAGCCTGGAGGGAGAAGTGGAGGAGCAGCGCAAGCAGAAGCAGAAGGCGCTGGTGGACAACGAGCAGCTGCGGGATGAGCTGGAGAGGCTGCAGAGGGTGAAGCAGGACAGTGACAGGTCACAGCGACTCTGTGCCGAGGCTGAGAGTAGGTGCCCTGGGGTGTCCTGTGGTGCCCGGGGCCCGTGGGCTGCCCTCGCTGTGTCACTGAGGGTCTCTCACCCCTGCAGAGAAAGCCAGCGCCACTGAGATCCGCTACACGAAGCTGAAGGAGAAGCACAGCGAGCTCATCAACACCCACGCCGAGCTCCTGAGGAAGGTAACGCTGCTGCCCCTGCAGGCAGGGACTGACACTGAGGGCAGTGTCCCGGAATTAAATCCCTCCCTTTTGGGGTTGGGGTATCCAGGGCAGAGCTGAACACCCTTTCCCTCTTCTGTCATGGTCCCTTTGGGTGTTTTTGTTGTTGTTTTTTGGGGTGTTTTGCTGTTGTTTGGTCTGTTTCTGCTGGTTTCTGTGGCCAGTGTAGCTGGTGGGGTATCACTTGTACCAGCAATCATGGCATGCTTGGCTCCAGTCCTGGAAAGGGGCTCTTGAGGGATATGCTGGTGATGGGGATCCTGTGTCTCAGTTGTGCCACTCACCTGGTTTTTGGTTTTTTTTTTTGCTTTGGATGTTTTGGTCTTGCTTTTGTCCCTCTGCCACCACTGGTGTGGCTCATGCCTGCCCAGTCCCCCTGTATTGGTCCCCTTGTCCTCTGAGCACCAGGCAGGGGGCACCCCTTGAATCTGTGTCCACTGGCAGCCAGCATTTTGGATACTGTGAGAAAGGCATCTTGGATTTACTCTCTGAGCTGGAATTTGGTTGGAATGAGTGTGGGGATGGTGAGGGTCCCCCTTGGAACACCGGGTGAGCCCCGTGTCCCCCCACAGAACGCTGACACCGCCAAGCAGCTGACGGTCACACAGCAGAGCCAGGAGGAGGTGGCACGTGTCAAGGAGCAGCTGGCATTTCAGGTGGAGCAGGTCAAGCGAGAGGCTGAGATGAAGGTGAGCTCTGGATCCTTCCCTGCCAGCACTGAGCCCTCCCCAGCCTGGGAAATGCAGTTTGGGAGCAAGGGAAAGGGGTGGTTGTTGCTGTTGGGCCCTGATTCCAAGGAAGAGTTGTCCTGGCTCCTCAGGAAGGTGTTAATATATGACTCATTCCCTCTTGCCCAAATCTGCCTTTTCTTCCCCCAAGAAAATGCCACAATATAAATTGATGGGTTTGAGTGCTTTTGTCTTCTGGGGCTCAAGATGGGGGCTGCTCCCAAAATTCCTGGTGTGGGAAAAGGAGCCCTTCCAGGAGACAGCCCCTGCCCAGGACCCCAAAACCCCCTCCCTGCAAAACATGGCTGGGTTCATTCCCTGCATCGCGGCCGGCGCCGCTGCCGAGCGGGGCCGGGGCGTGGCAGGGGCTGAGCCCTGGGCACGGTGTGTGGGCACAGCTGGAGGACCAGAGTGTGCAGATGGAGCAGCTGAGGCAGGAGCTGGACGCCCGTCGGGACGAGCTGGAGCAGGCGCAGCGCTCGCTCAGCCACGCCAAGCAGGTACGGGGCTGGGGGGCAGCACGAGCCCAGGTCCCCATCAGACCCTGTCACAGGGCCATGGACCTGCCACCACTGCTGAGCCAGAGGTTCAGCAGCAGCCCAAGGAGGGGTTGTGTCAGGGGCTGAGTGTGGGTCCAGCCCATCAGGGTCGTGAGCTGGGCATGTCCCGAGCTCCCCACCGCGTGTCTGTGGGGCTGCCAGCAGTGACAGGGCAGTGACAGGGTGACCTGGCCCCTCCATGGCAGGCAGGTGTGGAGCTCAGTGCCCAGGTGGATGCTCTGCATGCTGAGAAGGAGGTGCTGAGGCGGTCGGTGAGCGAGAAGGAGTGTGAGCTGCTGTCCACACGTGGCCTCATCGAGGAGAAGGAGCTGCAGCTGAGCCAGGAGGCAGACAAGGCCACGAGGGAGATCCAAGAGCTCCAGGGCAGGCTCCTGGAGAAGGTACAGTGCTGTGTGAAGAGCCCACTGCCCCTCCAGTCACCGGGGCGAGGTGTTCGGGGGGTGCCAGCTGATGTAGCCAGTGGGATATCCTTGCACCAGTAATCATGGGACAGTTGGCTCTGATCCTGGAAAGGGGCTCTCGAGGGATATGCTGCTGGTGGGGATGCTGGGCCACTCACCTGTTCCTCCTGCCTCACAGAGCAACCAGGAGCAGAGCCTGCAGCAGAAGCTGCTGGAGGAGCAGTTTGGAGTCCTGCAGGAGACAGTGAGAGAAGCCCAGGCCATCCTCCGTGATGCCATGGCCAAGCTGGATGACCCCCTGCACCTCCGCTGCACCAGCTCCCCAGGTACGTCCTGCTCATCCAGGAGGCTGAAACACGCTGTGCCTTCTCCCTCCTGGACACGTAATGTTGCATCTCAGCTCTCTCCCATGGCATTTTTTCCATCCTGCCTGAGGCGGTTGGGGTTGGACTTCCCAGGATGAATTTTTAGCTCTCATCTTCAGCACTGTTTTGCTCAGATTTTAGTGCAGTTCCCCAGGCAGGGATACACTTCCACTCAGTGGTGCCTCGTGGAGTCAGCACTGGTGCAGACACCCACCAGCCTGGCCGTGCTAAGGAAATGAAATGGAATTCCTTGCAGATTACCTGCTGAGCCGGGCACAGGCGGCGCTGGAGTCCACGGATGCCCTGGAGAAGGGGCACGCGCAGTACGTGGCCTCCATGGCAGGTACCTGGGGCTGGGGACTGGCACTGCTCCCAGCTTGCTCGTGTTTCCATACACCCAGCAGCCCCTGGTGGCTCCAGGGCCACTGGCAGTGCCCTGGTGACAGAGGGACAGGGCGGGGCTGGGGGGTTCCTGTGTGCTCCTTCAAGCTGCAGGGGTCAATCCCAACACCTCTGAGTCTTGTAGTGATCCTTGAGTGCCTTCAAGGATGAGCTGCAGCCCCCAGGACGTGGCAGGGGCTGGCAGCTCCTGACCCTGTGCTGTCTGTGGCAGATGCTGCAGGGCTGGTGGGGGCTCTGGCCCTCTTTGCACACCTGACGGCCGACACCATTGTCAACGGCAGCGCCACGTCCCACCTGGCCCCCACAGACCACGCTGACCGTGAGTGCAGCAATGCAGGGGGCGTTGGGGGCACTTTTTCTCATGGGCCTTTTCTTTAGGGAGGCCATGCCAAAGCCCCCTTTGCCAGGGGCAGATTTTACTAAACACAGCACATTCCCCATGCTCCCCTTCCTGACATTCCCTGCCCTCTAGTGCCCCTCCCTGGGCCACGTTGCTCTTGGAAATTCATTTGTAATCTCCTAGAAGACATTTGCCAGATGCTGCTGGTGCTCAGCCGTGGATGAGGGGAGGAGGAAGATGAGGGTGGGCGGGCAGGGCTGGGATGAAGGGATCCCTTGCCCAGGCAGGGCTGGCACCAAGCTGTGCTCTCCACAGGGCTGACGGAGACGTGCAGGGAGTGTGGCCAGCAGAGCCTGGAGTACCTGGACAAGCTGAAGGACAGGCAGAGGCTGGGCAGTGCCAAGCTGGGGGACGTGCAGGGGGCACTGCGAGGGGTCCTGCAGCTGGCCCAGGTAGGAGATGGAGCCCAGCACAGCCACCTTCCCACGCGTGGCTGGCAGGGTGGGTCCCAGGGAATGCTTTGGGGTGGTTTGTCCCTCATACCCACAAGTTCTGGTGCTTTCCTTGAGCCATCTCAGCTTATGAGCACTGAGACTCTTCCTGGTGGTGCACAGAGCTGGTCACCCTCAGATCAGCTGAAGTCTTTCAGCCCAGTAACCCCTGGGGAAGGAAACTTCCCCTCTTTCAGATATTTCTCCTGGTGAAGTCCATATTAGTCTTTTCCTTTACACCACTGTTCAGGTCTCCAGAGCCCTCTGGAGCAGAAACTGCTCCTGTGATGGACTTTTGTCACCTTGATTTGGGGCATGTCTTGCCTCTGAGATCCCCGTGCCATATTTGCTGCAAGCTGGTGGCAAATGTACCTTCCCCTTTGCAGGGCTGCAGAATGCTGCTCCTGCAGCCTTAATTATTTGGTGTGGGCAGGAAGAAATTGGATATCTTGGTTTGTAGTCATTCCTTGTAAATATTCCCTTCTGTTTCTCTAAAACCTCCTCATGCCTGCTGCTTCCTCTTGCAGGAGCTTAGACCCAAGAGCCTGGACATCAAGCAGGAGGAGCTGGGGGACATGGTTGAGAAGGAGATGGCCTCCACCTCGGAGGCGATCGAGGCTGCTGTCAGGAGGATAGAGGTGAGACAGAGCTGCAGGATGGGCCATTCTGGGGCCTTGGGGTGGCAGAGTGTCCATCACTCCTCCACCTTTCTCACCCCAACATGGCATCCAACCCTTCCTCTTGTGTTTCCCAACAGGAGATGATGAGCCAGGCCAGGAACGAGAGTTCTGGAGTTAAGCTGGAAGTGAATGAGCGGTGAGTTTTGAGGAGGGACATGTGACAGGTCTGTGCCCTGCTGGGGTGTGCTCTGCTCCAAAACAGGCTGGCTGGTCTTGAAAAAAGCCCAGTTTTCTGAGGCCAAAGCTTCCCTGAATGCTGAACATTTTTCTCCTGCTTCCCTCCAGGATTCTGAACTCCTGCACGGATCTAATGAAGGTCAGTGGTGCAGAAACCCATCTGGGGTGTACAAAACTGTAACCTCCCACCAGCAGCAGCATCAATCCTCCTCTATAAGATGTGCATCAAACTCCAGAACCTGTTTTCCTTCACTCCAGGCTATCAGACTTCTTGTAACAACATCTACAAACCTACAGAAGGAGATAGTGGAAAGTGGCCGGGTAAGTCCTCCATTACACTCATCTTTTTGTACTGACATGAAATACAGGAGAATTTTCCCCAAATTGCAGAAACAGTCTGGATTTCATGGCTTCCCATGTTAGCAGCACTCTGGCAGTCCCAGTTGCTGGAGGTGGGCTGCTTAGCCCTGTGCTCTCTTACACAAATCACTGTCACCCTTGAAAAGCCTTGTCCATCTAAAGATGATGACCCAAACTCATGTTTTAAACCAAACCCTGCTCAAATTTGTAGGCTTGACACTCTGATGTTGTTTTTCTTGATAATTATTTAAGCAGGTCAGTAAGAGCAGCATGAAGAGCACAGGAATGTGTTGCTCTCTTGTTTATGGCCTTATATATTAATTTATATATTATTACACTTTATATGGATATTTAATACGGATTTATGTGGTGTTGTATATTAGACACAAGTTAATCCAGGCCATAATATTCTCATAACAACAGGGGGCAGCAACAACTCAGGAGTTTTACGCCAAGAACTCGCGCTGGACTGAAGGGCTGATCTCTGCCTCCAAGGCCGTGGGCTGGGGAGCCACACAGCTCGTGTAGGTAGCCCCAGGCTGGGAGCTTCCCCTGGGACACAGCTCCATGGGCTGCACCCAGGGCTGGCTCGTGCTTCCCTGTCACCCCATCATCTGAAATTCCCACTGCTGAATTGCTAATTCCCTGTGGAGCATCATTGCTGGCTCCTTATGGAGATCTTTGTTTTTATGGACCCTCAGTTTGCTAATTCCTCATGGAGCATCGTAGCCTGGGTTGGACCACATGGTCACCCAGCTAGGGATGGCAGTTCCTCCCTGGCTGCAAAATGTGAAATCAAATCCCCCCTGTCCCAGTTGCTGCTTAGATGGTTGTGGATGGGGTGGTTGGGATTGGGGCAGGGTGTTCCCTGTGCCAGTGCAGGAAATGTGGGGGGGTCTTTTGGGCAAAGCTTTAAAAATCTCATCCATTATGAAAACAAAATCCTGCCTCTGTCCAAATCGCCTGGATCCTGGCTTTGAATAATTGCTTTGTGTGTGAGCTTTAATAACAGCTGGACTCAAAGATCTTAGAGGTCTTTTCCAACTATAACAATTCCATGATTCTGTAATTACAAAGCTGCTGGATCCAGCTGCTGATTTCTGAGGGTATTAGCAGGAAGATGAATAATCTGCACTTGCTCTGTTGTGTCTCTGACACAATCTCCCTTTGACCCCACGGCAGGGAGTCTGCGGACAGGGTTGTCCTGCACACAGGGAAATACGAGGAACTGATCGTCTGCTCCCACGAAATCGCTGCCAGCACAGCCCAGCTGGTGGCTGCCTCCAAGGTGGGTGTCCCAGCAGCATCCTCTGGGTGTCTCCTCATTCTGTCCCACAGTGTTCCCATCCTCTCTGCCAATCCTGCAGTCTCCCAGAGCAAGGAGAAGGGAGGCTCTTGCTATTTTCCAGTCTGTGATTTTAATCCATGTGTTAATATTCCCACACCTGGGGCCTGCCTTGGAAATGAAGATGTGTAAAACCTCCTGTCTTCCACCTGTCAAGCTGGTTATGTAAAGAAAATGTTAATAACTAACAAGAAATCCAGAAAAGCAGCTGCAGGAGCTGGAGTTGAGGATGGTGGACTTTGGTCCTTGCCACCTTTCCTGGTGGTGTGGGTGGAAGTAAGGGGTGGAGGTTTCAGGGAGCACAAAAAGATGCAGGTGTGGGGGGAGGGGGATCCACAGGGATTTTTATACCAGAAGAGTTTAAAATTAAGAGCACAGTTAAAAAAACAGCTGTGTCTTCACTGAGTGCTTGGCTCAGGTGGGAGCAGAGCCGGTTTGGTGCCCTGGGGCTGAAGGGCTTTGCAGGGATCACCTTGTCTGGCCATTATGAGATCACTGAGGATAAACCTTCCCATCTGTCCATCCCTCCATTCTTTCCACTCCCAGGTTTTCATGCCCAAAAGCTCTTTGCCTCTGCCTGGGGCTCCCTAGAGCTCCATGGTGGGGTCGTGGTGGGCACCCACAGCCATTCCTGTGCTCGTTGCAGGTGAAGGCTGAGAAGAGCAGCAGGAATCTGGCCAGGCTCCAGGAGTGCTCACGCAACGTCAACGAGATGGCAGCAAACGTGGTGGCTTCCACCAAGTCGGGGCAAGAGCAGATAGAGGAGAAAGGTGAGGTTTTTTGCAAGGAAAAAGTAGAAAAACCAACCCCAAATCCCTTTCTGGTCTGGGGAACCCCCTGAGGTGTCTGTCCAGCTCTGCTTTGGCATGTGAGGGTCCTCTGTGAGGGGTGCACTCAGTAGGGGCCCTGCTGTCCCCCACAGACACTATGGACTTCTCGGGCATGTCCCTCATCAAGCTGAAGAAGGAAGAGATGGAAACACAGGTACGGCCCTGAGGTGGATTTGGCACGGCCGCAGACAGGCCCGGCCCCGCAGTGGGGGTCCCTCTGCCCCCAGCACGGCTCCCAGGATGGTTTTTGGGTGCAGGTGAAGGTGCTGGAGCTGGAGAAGCGGCTGGAGGGCGAGCGGGTCCGTCTGGGCGAGCTGAGGAAGCAGCACTACGTCCTGGCCGGGGGCTGCGAGGACGCGCAGGACGACGGGGAGGCCAGGCCGGCGCCGGCACCGCGACGAGGGATCCTCAAGAAACCCCCCATTGCCCAGAAACCCGGCCTGGGGGAGGTGGGGCCCGGCTGGGGGGTGCAGACTGGGCCCCTGGGGGTTCTTGGCACGAGTTCTGACTTGCTTTGCCTCTGTCCCCTTCTCCTTGCAGGCCTAGCCAGCCCCCGGCCCCACACCTCGCGTTGCCTTCGCGCTGCTGTGCCTTCACCGCGGGGTCTCCTCAGCGCCCGGCCTGGAAACAATCCCAAACTGGATGGGTTTTTTAAGGAATATATTTTTATTTTTTTGTTTTCCTTTTTTCTGAACTGTAGTGTGGCGGGGCTCCTGCGCTCCCCAGGCACTGCTGAGTGCTCTCCTCCTCCTCCTCCTTTTCCTCCTCCTTTTCCTCCTCCTCCTTCTCTTCCTTCTTCTTCTTCTCTTCCTCCTCCTCTTTTTTCTCCTCCTCCTCACCTGCCAACCGGCTCTCCAGGTTTAATTTAATTTGGGGTTCGTTTGGGTTAATTTTTTTTTTTTTAAGGACTTTATCAGCACTAGAAGTTTTCAGTAAATGTAGCTCTACTGTACTGCTCAGAGCCTTTCCAAGAACTGTGAACTGGTTTTACAGTAGGAAACTGGTGGGCTTTTCTTGCAACCATTTTTTTAAATTCCCCTTTTTCCAGCCTGAGGAATATTTGACTTCATTTTGGCATAGGATCAGACCTCAGCAGGAAGGGAAATGTTTGCCTTCCCCAGCACGTGGGGCAGGGCTTTTGTTAGGGAGAAGCAGTTACTGACACACACTGGCAATAAGGATGGTTTTATTTTTTTTTCCTTTTCTATTTTTTATTACTACAGCAATGTCAAGGGATCAGTTGCATTATGTTTTATATTTAAGATAATTAGCCGAATTAAATCTAACCGTGGCCTATGGGAGCCAGGGACTAGAGAAGTCTGCAGCAATAAGGAATTGCTGATGTGGAGAGATGCGGGGGCAGAATCAAAATCCTGTCAGCTGTGTCTTCCCTTGGAGCAACTACCAGGATGTAGATTATTAAAGGAGCAATATTTAAAATACTTTTGTGTTGCTTTGTTGTTGGGGAGGGGGTTGATGACAGGGCCAGGGCCATGCCAGGGTTGGTTGCAGGAAACTGGGCCTGAGCTGTGGGGCAGAGAGAGGCAGTAAATTAGCTAAATGTGCATAAATAGATCTATTTATACACATAAATAAATATATAGATAGATAGAGTCCTCTCTATGTATCTGTAGCCATATGTATCTCTGGTTCTGCATGTGCCTATATATATATATATATATATGCATTTTTGCATATTTTATGTACCTATACTGTTATTCACTATATATAAAATGTAATATATAAGAGAAAATTATATTTTATATATAATTGTTTTATTATAGATATATGATAGGTAATATAGGTGATTTATAATATATATTAGTACATACTATGTACATGTTGCACATATATCTATTAGATATAGATATATATACCTATATAGATATATATAGATATATAGATGATATATATAGATATAGATATATAGATAATATAGATATATATAGATATATCTATAATATAGATATATAATAGGCAGCTTCATATGATACATAATGTCATGTTGGTGATAGGACTGAAGCATTTAGAGTTCAGCACGACAGGGTGACCACAGCTGCCTTGTGTTTAGGTGGTGATTTGTGAGGGTCCTTGTCATGTTAAGTCAACATTTACATCCCATCCCTTGTTACCCTCAGACCCAATTAAAATCAAACTTCATAAAAGCCACAGTAAAACCCAGGGCTTTCCATCTCTGTGACTGCCAAGAGGCTGTAAAGCAGTTTACAAGAATTACAAGTGGCTGTATCTCAGGTAAACACATTTATAAGGTATTTCATTATTTATTTAAGTTATGTGGCACTCTTGTGATGGCCGAAGGTTTCTGAGGTTACAGAGAAGTGACTGGGCAGGTTTGGGGGCAGTGACACGAGTGCCAGTGCTCATTCCCAGCTCGTCGTGTGGCCAAAGTGCATTGCCCAGGAGGGCTCTGGTGTTGCCCTGGTGCTGCTCTGAGCCTGCAGGTGCTGCTGAGATCGCTCCAGCCTGGAGGTTTATTCCCTGCTCAGCTTTCCCTGAGCCCTGGGAGAGGGTTACCCAGCCCTGTCCCTCGGGTGGCTGCTGTCACATCAAGTGACAATGACACAGCAGTGACACGGGCCAGCTCCCTGCTGAGTTTCGTTTCTTTCAGAGCCCTTTTCTCTCAAGGAAGTGCTTTTTGCAGTAGCTCAAGATCTATTTATAGACAGTGATAAAGATATATTTGCTGGGAGACTGACATCATCCAACCACTCACACCATCACATTTCATCACGGAAATACTGATTAATCAAGAGTGCAAACTTTTAAACTCTCACTACCCTAAGTCTAGCCACAGTCCTACTTAAAGAATTTGTTATATTTAAAGAATTAAAAAATAAAGAGTGGCTTTGAGATTGATGCTGTGGCTAAATGTAACTTGTTTACCCCCACTGCTGTCACACTGTCATTCACTTAAAACCATCCAGGCCAGCATAATCAAAAGTCTCAAAAAGTAGCAGCACAAATAAAAACAAGCTCTATAAACCACTTGAAATGTAATCTAAGTTAATTTTTGTACAAAAATTATTCTTACTGTCCAGTCTAATTTTTCTTCAGTCATATACTTTTTTGGAAAGTGTTTGCTATTTGTAGCTGACTGAAATAGCAGGACAACAAACCATGTGTCTGCAAAGGTTTATTTTGAGATTCCATCAAGCCATCCTGTTGTGCAGGATCCCATTTGCTAATGACTTTTAAATACCATTACTGTGGCTGTGGAGAGAGGAAGAGGAGGAAACACAGCAGTTTCACTCAATGTGCTCCCGAGAACAGATTTTACTCAGTACCTGTAAGAGACGCAGTGGAAAATAACCACGTTGTGAAATAATCCACCTTCTGCTCCCTTCCACCGAGGTGAGGAAAGTACAATTTATTTTTTCTTGAGGCAGCTTTCAAGCAGGCTGTTGTCACAGCCCTCCCCTGCCCACCCTCTGGCTCCCTCAGTAGCCAAACCTCCGGTGACCACAGATTAGTTTGAACACCAGCACACGAAGCAGCTGCAGCTCAGCAACAGAGAGCAAAGCTTGCAAAACACAAGTGTCACATCACTGGGGGCAAAAGTGCATTGAAATGAAGCACACAAATAGAAAGCAGGCTGGTACAGGCTCTAGGAAGTCAGGTAAATAAACCAAACCACAAAACTTCTGCAAAAGTATGTTTTTAAGCCACAAAAAGCAGCCACTCCTTTGCAGTAAAAGTTGTTTTTCTGCTGTGCCCAACCAGGCCTGAATTACATTAGTTTGGGCAGCACGGTTTTTAGGGATGGTATTTCCTGAATGACCTGCTCAGAAAAATGACTGGGGTAACCTAGGAGCACCAGCTAATCAAATAATTTAACAAATGCTTCATGGGTGTGCAAGTTTAAAAACAAAAAAATACAAAGCTGGTCTGGTTCCCCTCACACCCTGTGAGACAACACACGCCAGGCCAAAAGGCATTTCCACATTTCTCCACAAGCAGCATTTTGTCCTCAGCCAGGTGGTCTCACACCAGTGCTGAGAACTGGAGCCACTTTGTCACCTGCCATCCTCTGTGACTGGCTCCCTTCAGGACTAATAAACCCCTCAGAAATTAGCCCATCCCGAGCAGTGGTTCCTAGAATAATGTGCAGTTTTAAGTGCACATAGCAAGGTGTGGGATTATGTGGTGAGAAGGAAACATTTTTAGCTTTGAAGGAAAAAATAATTCCTACTCATCACCTACAGGAGTGCAGAAAAAGCACCTTTGAGCAGTTTGGAAATAATAAGCAGTATTTAAAAAATAGCTTTTAGCTTACAGCAGGATCCAGGGTATGCACTGGCACATCTCCCAGCCTCAGCAGCCTGGATTTGTCCTGCAGGTAGGGGTAAAAATGGAGAGAGGCTGAGAGCCCAGCACAGGCTGCCCAGGCACAGCCTCCTTCAGGGACAAGGTGTCCTGGGGCACAGCCTCAGCAGGGCACCTCTAAAATCCAAAATCTCTCAAAAACCCTCAAGCAACATGCCCAGTTCCCAGTGACCAAGCCTCAGAGAGGTGAAGAGGCAAACCTGTGAAAGCCTGGCACGAGGGATGATTAATGTACAACTCGAGGGGACTCAAATTACAGGAGCAAGGGCGAGGGAAGGACCTGCACAGCCTCCAAAGCCACCTCCAGGGAAGGGACAAGCCAAGGCCACACAGACACGGCAGTGTGTCCCCAGCACAACTCCTTGTATGGTGGCATTTTGCTTTTTTGTTTCCAACAGCCAAGTGCCACCTGAGTCCCCTCCCTGGCAAGGTCTGACCCTACCAGGTGACATCTCCTTTGCACTGGGAACAATCCCAGCCAGAACAACCTCCAGGGACACCAACCACAGGGAAGGGCCATCAGAACCCCGGGTCTGGAACAGGCACAGCTGGAGTTACAGCTCCTCAAGGCACAAAACACAGAGCAAATTCTTAGAAGCTGAAGAGCTGCAGCTTTTACATAACACCTTCCCCTGCCCTCGCCCACCTGCACTGAGTCAGCACAGCAGGTTTTCCTCATCTGCACTTTCCCTCTTCTGCAGGTTATCCAATCTCTGCAGCCACCACAAAGGGAATGGATCAAGAAACAATTAAAAAAGGGAATTTCTCCCCTGATCAGTTATTCCACACTAGGATTTCTATTTCACATCGCTGCTAAAGCGACAGATATCACAGAAAATTACATCAGGTCTTTTCTGCCCTCTGACTCATGTTCTTAAATAACTCTGGTTGACTCATTTCTCCTAACTTGGCTGAAACCTAAGATTTTCCTCCCTTAAAAAAAACCAAAGGCTTTCTCCCTTAAGCTTTTCCAGGTGATTCTGAACATTCCCACTAGCTAATTGTAGGAAATGAGAAGAAAAGCAAAGGGGTTTTACCTGACAGACAGCCCACCTACTTCATTGCCCTGATTACAACATGTGAAATCTACTGTGAGCAAACCCATCCTGTATCAGTTCCATACAAAATGGACTCGTTAAATCCAGTCACTAAAAAACACATTTACTATGAATAATTAAAGCATTTTGCAAATTTTATGTTCTACATCCACCTACAACTGTGTTTCTGTTGCTACAGAAAGAAAACAGCATTAGTGTTGAAAATCATTAATATAACTGCACCATGACTGAACGGAGCCACGAGGGGACAGGACACCAAGAGATATGCTATTTTATTTAAAATCAGAACAAAGTAGGTAACAGAAAGACTTATTATGCAAACAACTCCACTGTATGTTTCACAACTTGCTTAGCATATAAAATTGCCCCTTATTAAGACAGTCCAGGATCACACAGAGGAACTGTTCAGGCACAGGACGACTCTGCCCCCTCTGAACTCCACATCTGCCACGCAGCTCCACAGGAAGGTCAAAGAATTGTTGGTTTGAGCTCTGTATTGAGCTCGTGATTCCAGTTTGAGAGGGCAGAGAAGTCCCAAGAGAGGTGGAGACTGAGGCTGTGGAGGTTGGGGCAGTAATGGGGATGGTCACCTCGACCAGGCAGTGCCCAGGTGCCTCCTGGCAGCCCACGGCAGCTCCTGTCCCCTCCAGCAGTACAGAGGTGACCTGTCTGGATCAGCTGTGCTGGAACAACCAACTGCCCCTTCTCTGGGAGGCAGCCCTGAGTGCAGTGAGACCCAGCCTGGAGTCAGAACTGCTCACTGCAGCCCCAGGTCCAAGTCCCAACTCACAGAACTGCATACAAAAGACTGGCACAAATAATGCTGCCCAAAGACAGCATTTCCAATGCTACCAACACTCTAAAGCCATGTTACACATTGTATTTAAAGATTTTTCTCCACTCCAATTGCTTTGGGGAAGTATGTGCTATTTGTAGCAGTCATCAAAAGTCGTTTATATATATATATATATTTTCTTTTTTTTTGGCAAGCATTGTGAGCCACCCCCTCTCAAGTCTCAGCTTGCCTATGGCATTTTAATCTCACTATCTTATAAACAGTGCAAATTAGTACAATTCTAAACATCCTAGCCAGAGCAGAATTAATTTATTAGCTATAACAGAACAGGAGAAGCTGCTGAAGGGCAACAGGTTGAAAGCACTGACACAGCTCTTGCCAGGTTAGTGTTTCGTCAAGTTTGTTGCTGAAAGGATTGAACAGCTTTCCACAGTCATTCTTCTCCTTTACCCTTAAACATCACCAACAGTCAAGTAAATATTTACAGTTTGTGTGCACACACACACAAAAAATTAATGGCAAAACATTTTCCATGAGCAGCTGGACTTCAGTTATGAGCTTGCAATAACTGAAACATCACATTAGTTACATCAGCTAGGTTCAAACTTACCCATCAGTGAAGGCAACTATAAGCTTACAAATAGCAGATACAGCTGTTTTTTCTGAAGTGTGAGGGTCCTTTTTTTGTAAAAGTCAGTGCTCTGAAGAGCCCTTAAATTAGAGTTAAGCAATGGCCATTCAAATGATAAAAATGCTAATATCCTAGAATTACAATCACAAGTAGTGATCCTAAGGCACATCAGCCACATGCATATGCAATAATGCATTGTTTTGCTTTCAGACAAAATAATTGCATTAGCTTTGTCTGTATTTAGTGTGCACAAGAGGTTGTTTTTAGATAAAGTATCCCTGAAAGGTCATTGTTATCACAAAAGTTACCAAAAGACAGAAGATTTAACAAGTAGTAAAAATATTTTTGGACTACTAATACCAATAGTCTGATACATAAAATGCAGTGCAAATTCACAATACACTTATCTATCACCCCCATCACTTCTGAGGATTTCCAACCCTCAGAAAAAAAGTTGGCACCTGATAAGTGTAAAATACACCTGGTTGTTTTTATGAAATCTTAGTAAAACTGATTTGGGAGTGTTTTAGAGTTTTTGTGTAGCAGGCTCAAAGTATGAATTTCTGTACTTAGACACCACCCTGGTAGCCCCCACCCACTTTAATTCTTTCTAGGACACAAACCATTTCTACAGCAGACTCATGTTTAGCATCCAGATACAACAGCTGCCACCCAAATACCAGCACTAACAGCACAGCAAAGTTACTTTGAAACGAGTCATAATTACCCATGCTCATACAAAGCTTCAGTGAGAAAATAATACCAAGAAAAGATATCACACTATTAAAAAAAAAAAAACAAACACATCCTGTACCATCACTAGATTACAGAAAAAACACACTTTGCAAACAAATCCAATGCACATTGCTTCACAAAATCCCCCATCTATAAAAACTTGCCAGACTTACACTGGGGAATTGGTTCAGATGCCAACACTGACCAACCTTCTGCCCTTTGTCTGCAGAAGGCAAAACAAGCAAAATGACCATATTGATATTTTCAGAATCGAGAGCTTCCTGTTATGAGCTTAATTTCAGATTAGTATTTGCTAACCACCACACTCCAGAGGAAATGATTAAGGGACAATCCAGGTCTTACATAAAGAAAAAAAAATAGATATTCTATTCTGACTGATGTTTGTAGTACAAACTTCCAAACAATGTAGTGCATTCCAGGACAATGATACCAAAAGGCTCTGAAATAACCAGGGGCTTTGACAGATTCTGGACTGATTGATAACAAATTCACAGACACATTCTGTGCAAACAACAAGTGTTAAAATTTGCCTCCCCCAGTGCTGGATTAAAATACCAGCATGTGTCTGCACCTTAGGCTTCAAGAGTCACATTGAGAGTGATATCTGAGCTGCTCTAAAAAGCCTCTCCCATCCAGTGGCATGAGTTAAGAACAGATTCTCTAAGATGCAAACAGCCACCATGGACATCAGAAAGCTTCTCTTTTTTGCCAACTTGCAGAGAAACATTAACTGCAAATTCCAGATAGATACACATGCCCCAAACTGCAAAACTAAACTAAATGGGAAAGTTAAAAATAGTTCTGCCAAGTGAGAGACAGAGTTAAGGGATAACATGAAATTGTGGAAATTCAAGTGGGCAATTACATGTGAAAATCCAGTATTTGATTAAGAAAATACCCTGCCTAGATTCCTGGAATCACATGGTAGCAAAAGCTAAGCACCTGTGTAAAAAAATCATTTCTGTATCCAAGGTGTGGAAAAGGAGAAAAAAACCAACCATTAGAAAGAGTCCTAATAGGCAAGGAAATAAAACTGCCTGGTAAAGTGTCTATAAAACCCTAAACTGGCTCTAAAACAGTTTAGTTTCATTTCAAGAGACCAGGACTTTGAGGGTATCAAGCTATTTAGGAGTGGGAGCAGTGCCTACTTTGATTACACACTGTCTAAGGTAACAACTGAAATGCAGAAATGAAACTCTTGTCCTTTTCCCTGTCTAAAACCCCCCCAAGGTGTTCTGACAGGAGTTTCAGCCCAGTGAGCTCTGAAAACGTCATGCACCTGGGCCCTGGATGCAAAAGAATGCTGAGAGGGGTCCTGTGCACACCCCTTGCCCAGCAGTCAGATATGGTTGTTACCATCCCAACACTGTCACAGACAGAATTCCTTAGAGGGACAACCAGCTCCCCGTTTGCCACACATCCATCCAGCTGCCATGGGAATACATCAGAACACAGGAGGATGCTGATTTACCATCACTAAGGAATTCAGAGAGTGACTCGGTTTGTAACGTCAGCAAATCCACCTCCCAATTTAATGGATTTACAGAATTTAGACCTTATCACCTTCCTAGGAAAACCTTGTCATCACTGACCTTTGCAAACAAACACCATCACATTTAGCAAAGCAATTGCAAACCTCTGTGCCACAGCTCGGCCTTTGTGCTCCATTGTGCAAAGAACAGAGGCTTCCCATTGCCTACTGCAAGTCTCTGATGGGGGAAAAGGAAATATAAGCACCAATACATAAGTCAGGCGCACCCAAATATTTACTGGAGGATAAAGCCAGGATGTGGTGGAAGGCGAGGAGGTCTCTGGGGCAGAGGTGGAGGATAGGGTGGTACAAACTGAGCTGGGTATCCCGGCTGTGGCATTTGACTCGTGGGCTGAGCTGCTCCCGGCCGGGGCGGGAGAGGAGGGTACGGAGCACCTGGGTAAGAAAGAGCCGGTCCCGAGCTCATGGCTGCAGTGAAGGGCGTGGGGCAGCGTCCTGCTGGGCCTGAGGGAGGCGGCGGGGGCGGGATCCGCCGCGGCACCACCGCGGGAGGAGCGTTTGCATCCGCCCTGTAGGGATCTGCAGGGGCTGCTGCTGCTGCCGCCGGCTCGGGTGCCCTCGGCTGCGCCGGCGGCTGAGCCTGAGGAAGTCTCTGTCCCTTCAGCACCATCTCCTGCAGCTTCTCGATCTTCACCCGGCGCAGGTGGGCCAGCTTCCGCTTGCTCTGGTACTCGTCGATGAAGGAATCCAGTGGTATTTCACCGTCAAGGAACTTTTCTGCCATGTTCTGTCAAATACAGAACATTCTCTTAGGAAACAGCCTACTGCAACAGAATCTAAATGGCTCACATCCCAAAAATAGCATCATTTTGCCTGTGATTTTCCAGCTGGCATATGGAAGATGACTGGCATACTGAAGAATTCTGAGCAGAACTTTGAGTTAGTTATTACTCAGAAGCACTGAGAGCTAAATATCACTTTTGCATAAATTTATACTGAAGTAACAGCAGTAAAAACATCTGAATCTTGCTCTGAGCATTCCCCTGATCACCAGAGATGGGAACAAACCAAGTCCAGCAGCTTCCCAGATTGCCAGCTAAACTGAATTACAGCTCAGTGCTGCTTGAACGCCAACAGAAACACTGGGAACCCTGTGAGACTCAGCACAGAGATTACAGCTAAGTCAGGCTTAAGACTCACCCTTACTTGTGGCTTTGAGTAAATGATGTTTAATAATTGAGAGGTGAACAAATACGAAATCACAAAATTCAGCTTGTCCTGGGAATGTCTTTTTACGACCACATTCCCAGCTCGAAGCTAATGAGCAAATTTTTTTCTCCTGATTAATTACAGAAAATACCTGCATGCAAATCAGAAAACAAAACCAAACACTCCTATTATTCTGAAGTCAGACCACCCTTCAAGCACTTGTGTCACAGCAAGAGATGACCACTGGCACCTGCACAGACACACTGAAATCACAATGGAATATTTCAACAGAAACACTGGAGGAAAAGCAGCACAGGCACAGTTTTTTTATTAGGCTACTAATTGACATTTATTATGAAGTAATACATATACCAGGCAAACCCCATTAAAAAAAGATTCCACATTTTTAAACTCTACAAGTTTGAAGGCAAAGCCAAGGAACTAACAGGGTTTGCCTGTCTCTTCTAAAAATGAGCACTTTCTCTCCTGAGCTTCAAAGATGTCAAGACTAAAAAATTACTCAGATAAAAAAGAAATAAAATTGCTGGAATCAAATAGCTGTTCCCTGAAATTCAAAGCAGAGACAAGACCATATTCTTAAAACTACTCCTTAATCTGTCACATGCTGAACTCAGCTCTGCAGCCATGGACACTGAAGGTTCTGGCAATGGGTGGAAGTGGCAGAACTGGGGAGTTCTGTCATTACCTCTGTGTCCTCCTCAATCTTGGCCCCCTCGGTCTGCAGCAGTGCCAGCAGGGTCTCCAGGGAAGCATTGCTGGATTGTCTGTCTGCAAAGGCACAGGAAGGACAGAAAGTGACAGCTGGCTCTAAGTGACTTGGAACTACACAACCACCTCCAAGGCACACCTGCACAACCAGCAGACTCTGCAGTTCTACACAGGGTGATGAACAGTAAGAAATATAGTAAGTTCAGGAATATTGTCAGAGTGCTAAGAGCCAAAATTTAATTCAAATTACATATTTATAAATATATATTAAATATATATATATAT
>VXAX01000983.1:1776792-1870523 GCA_013399835.1 Leptocoma aspasia | reverse complement strand
TCAGACTTTCAAAGATGAAAAAAGTCATTTCTTTCTCATGACTGCTTGGGAAAACACTGCTACTCAATTAAGGGAACAAAGGAATGGTCTTTAGATCCAGAATCTCATTTATCAGGAGGTATTTTTTAAGTTACTCCACAGTATCCTCATTACTGACATTACCCCACACATCTGAAGATACTGTTGGAAATCAGCAAGGCTCCCTGGCTGACATGAGAACAGCCTGCAGAACACACCCTATGGAAACTTTTACAATGGATGCTGCTGATGTTGATGGAGATGAGCAAGCAGGAGAGCTTCCAGTTTATTTTTACCTCTTCTATCTTCAAAGTATTCATTCAAGCACATCTGTGTGTCTCTAAATGCACCACAATGTTGGATGATGAGCCTGTTGCTAGGCTACTAACAACACGTCCCTTTATATGTCTAAAAATACATTTAACTCCTGTATTTAATGGTGATGATTCCTCTGTATTCTAAAGTGCACATGATTATTGCAGACCACCTTGAGGCTTTATGAAGATGAGTGTTTTGGTGCCTGTTATACAGCCCTGTTATTAAGATTGTTACAGAATCTGGGAGGAGGCATGAATGTTCCTGGCTCCTAATTCATACATGCTGTTCTTTTTTAGCAAGCACAAGAAATAGAACTGGGAAGGACTTTAAAGGTCATATTACTTATCTGTCTGTATAAGACAGGATCAACTAAATAACTCCTGGCAGACATTGGTCAAACAAGAGTCTGCAAGTTTATAGAGATGGAGATTCTTTTACCTCCCTAGGCAACCTAATCCCATGTCTAAATATTCCCACTAGAAGGTATTTCCACAATACCCATCCTAAATTTTGGTCACCGCTCTTTAAATTCATTAATGCTTTTATTAAATGCATTCACGGGTGTTGTCGGACTAGACATACTGAAAAAAACATAGCCAACAGGAGCAAAATTAGATACCAGGCTCTTTTCAGACTATAAAAAGAAAGTTATTTCTAATAAATAGAATAAAGGCAGCTGCTGCTCCTGCTTCAGACTAAGATGAAAGTCTCTAAAACAGTTTAAAAGGGGAAGCTTCCATATGTTCAGAATTCTGTATCTGGTTTCTTCTCTTACTGATGGAAAGAAACACCATAGGAGAGATCTGATATGAGTTTGGAGGTTATTGAGGGAGGTCAACATGGAGGCCATGATGAAAACTTACTGCAGCCTTATTTACCCACTCGCTGCACAAAAGTACAAGTGAATAAAAGACTAACTCCTTACAAAGTCAAGGCCTTGGCTATTATGGGCCAGAGAACCAAGTCTTTGACAATAGAAGTGGATAATGAACAGGATCTTACAGTATGAGTAAAAGAGCAGATTTTCCCTACCACAACAAGGAAAACTGCAACAACCAGCTTCAAAGGATGCCTGCACAAAAGCCCAGGTACGTGCAGGGTGGACATGGATTTCTAACACTGTCAATGTGAATAATGCATTTTGAGCAGCTGAACCAGAAGAGGAAAATCAAGCAAAAATAAACATGTGGTACTACCAACGAAGTCTGATGCTTTATAGATTTGTATCTAAGGCATGGATTCTCTACAGCCTCTCCAGCAGGTCACCAGGACAATCTCTCTCGTCTGCCAAGCTAATGACTTTCACGAAACATGTAAGACCCTATCTCACTTTCATTATTTGGTCAACCAAAAGTTATTTCCATGACAGACAGGGATATTTCACCTGCTGTGATCAGGAAGGATTCCAAAATTAGGTCAATGTTAAAATTATTGTTCTGATAGTAACAATAAGCAGCACTTTGAAAATATTGCAATGAAATAGTATGGCATTTTAAATAATAATTAAAACCACAGACTCAAAACACATTAAAAGTGTTAAAATTAGTCCTTATTAATGAGAAGAAAAAATCAAAACAGCAAACTACCAAGAAAATGGCACTGTCTAGCTCTTGGCAGTGTCAGCCCTACCCTGGAAAATGATAAAAGAAAGTGAGAGCTCATACAGTGTCAAAAAAAGAGAAGACCAAAAATACTATAAAAGAAATCAATGTGTTGGAAGGTTTGAAGAGGTGAATGATCCTTTGATAGGACTTACTCAGGTTTTTTCCTTTTTAATAGTGGCTGGAATCTATACCAGAAAAGGTTCAGGATTAATTGGGGGTTTTACTCAGAAAAGGCAGTTCTTCACAGGAAAAAAAAACCTCGAAGCAATGGTCTCTTCATTCTTAGTGCAGTACAGATCTCTCCAGGTTCACAACACTCACACTCCCCCATAGCTACACTTCCTAGGTAATCAAAGTAATCAAAGCCCCTTCCATTTGTTCACTAATTGCCCTTCACACAGATTTCAGAGATTTGAGATTACAGACCCCACTAGAGGACAATGGGATAGAGTGTGGATCCTCTTTAGTACGCACTCACTGAAATGTGCACATTCAGCTTGAATCACTTTCAGCAGTGACTTATCTTTGGAATAGATCAGGTATGTCAATGTTGTCTCTAATAAAGTCTTGTTGGAAAACAATGTCTTGCTGAAAGGGGCTATTTCTGGAGCAAAAAAGCTGCTACAAAGGGTGCAGGTGTGGCTTGACAATGACACAGCCTTGTAACATCACTTGGAAGGTTTGAACTACACTCAGACATATCATGAGCAACACTCCCAGACACCCATTCTTCCCAGTACTGATCAGTAATAAACAGCTGGAGTTTTGGAGTATTGGGTAGTATTTTCAAATCCCACAGCTGTTTCTAAAGTGAACATGCTTTTTCTCTTGTAAAACACATCAGACTGACTTTAAAACAGTGGACCTCCACATTTAAGGAGCACCTTATTGTTGAATCGTGCCACTGCACAAATAACGTCAAGTTTCATATGCACAAAGATTTATTAGGGTGATTTACAGCTGGTGGCATACATCAACTACAAGAGTGCAAGTTGCTTCTCAGATAGAATAAAATCAGGGTGATGGAAGGAGAGTTGAGGGAGGAAGAAAGGCAAAGGATAGAGAGAAAGTAAATGGGGGAAGACAGAGAAAGAGAGGAAGAAGAAGTGTGAGAGGAAGGAAGGAAACAAGCTGTACATGTAGCCAGATAGGAAAAGCAGCAACAGTCCTCGAGATTCTCTCTTCAGTGCAGCAGGTAGCAACACTGGAGGTGTCTGGAAGGATGATTTCCATCACACTTTTCCCCTTAGTATTTCCCCTTTCCATTGTGATTTGTTCAAAGTCCCTGTTCCTTGTCTTAGTATATGATGATGTTAGTACTGATTGAAGCATGTTAATTAAGTGTAAGTACTGCATAACCATTGTCTGTAAAGTTCATATGCACAAGTATCACTGCATAATATTTGTCACATCCTTAAATAATGCTATTGACCGTGCTGTGATCTGGGTTTGCTTTTTCTCTGCTGTAAACTAAAATCTGAAAAGCAAGAGGAGATGGAAAGAGGCAAGAGGAAGAAAAGAATGCAGATCTCAGGCTGGTGGCAGCCACCTCCCATGAAAACCCAGCCTAACAACAATACAGAGGTCTGTAAGCACAAAGTCATGTTCAAAGACAGCAGAACAACACATGGGGAAAATGCTGCCACAGTGACTATGGAAAAACAGTGCCCTGGCATTTCAGAGGAGAGATTGTATCAGTAAAGCTGAGACACAAAGCAGTGCTGGGATACCGACCATCTTCAAATCAGAACAGGATTAGCAGAGAAAGGGTTGATTTTCTTCTGTGAGAAAGACTAGGAACAAGAACACAACCCTGGAATACAAATATACAACACAATATTAAGTCAACAAACAGATCTCAATTGAGTCTTTCCTTCTCTGATGGCAAAAAGAAGAAAAAAAAGAAAAGAAAAAAAAAACAGAAAGTAAGCAAAAAATAATAATAAATCAACTTGCTGGCATACATCTGTGGAGTGATGCAGATTCAATAGCGTCTATGAGAAGCAATCATTAATATTTATAAAGAAGCTCAGCAGCAGCTGCCAAAGGATGACGGGAAATGTTCAGGAAATTTCACACTGGCAATAAAACAAGTTAGGGTTAGAAGAATGGCAAGTTTGCATATGAAAGCAAAATGTATCAATTTACTGAAGATCTTGTAATATACATTCCTCCACAGTTCCAGTATTTCTATACTGAGAGTGAGCAGACACTATTTTGAATAAACCATTGCACTGAGGTATGACAGGTTCTGGTGACTTGGGAAATCATTGTTGGGAATCTTTAGTGAAGTCCTGCAAATATATCAGGAAGTTCAACTAAAATACAATCAAAGTGAGTCCACAGACAAATCTTTCAAAAGAAAAATTACTTAGGCAGTACAAAAAACTATACAAAATTGTCCCCTTTCCTACATGACTGCTTCTTGTTACAGACACAGTTGATGAGCGCTCAGATGAGATTCCCACAAGACATGCAGCAGAGGGAATATTCTCCTTTATAAATTGTTCCATGCAGTAAATTTTATATATAGAAGTTTTATAAACTGAAAATACTGAAAAGATTTTGCTGTATGAAACACAGTGGAAAAAAATTGTTCTGGTGTGAAAGTCTGTAAAAGCCACAAAGAAAATCAGCCGACACAAAAGCTGAAGAAGTGGTTACTTCCTCCATGCTAACATGTTACTACTCTTGAGTCTCAGGGGTCCTTTTATACATGAAAAATTAATTTTTATGTTTCTAAAAGGCTATAATTTTTCCTATACAAACTTTTCATTTCCATTTAAACATGTCTTAACTATAAAAAGGCACAAGTCATGCATGGGCTTTTCACCCTGGAAATGAACTAAGACTGACAGAAAAACATGCTTTTGGATTGCTTGACATTTCTCCTGCCTTACCTCCTGTGCTCATGCTGTCTGCTTCAGGCACCCGTGTTCTGTCCAAGGACCACATTCTCACCCTGCTCTGTAGCCATGTTTTGCCCCCAGCATATCCCCCCCTCCAGACACAGACCTCAGGCTCCCCCAGCTGCACACAACTCCATCCAGAAAGGGAAAATACTGCCAAGGACATCAGAGTAAGCTCCTCATTCTCCCTCAGCAGTGATGAACACTATTAAAATTTGTATCAGAGAGGAATAATACAGGGCTCTTCTCAAATCATATTGTTTTCTGAGCTAGGGTCAGCTGAAAGCTGAATTAAATGGATTAATGTTACAAGAACTACAATAAAAAATGAGTTGCTGTGACATGATCTCTCCTTCAGAAAGATTTCAAAGCAAGATAATTTTAATGTCTGACTAAAATTACTGTTTTGGGTGGCACAGTTCTTTTTTTTTTTTCTGAGAGATCATGAAGAATGCCATAAACACCATAAAAATAAATAGATTCAGACCCAGGATAAATGTGCAACTAAGAGATATTAACATAATTAAGTTTTTGTCTCCACAAAAAAAAAAAAAAGGTAGCAGACATGGGTTTTACTTGCAGTAGTTTTAAGCAGATGGGATTGATTTGTTTTCCTGTAGTGTGTACAGCTGAAATACTTGAAGAAAAAAGTATAATACTTTGCGTTTCCAAGATCCCCAGCAAATAGCACCCAGTGTCTTGACACCCACAGGGATAAATTATTGTATTAATGGCACAGTGGCAGAGGCAAAGTAACATCTTCAATTTTGGCAGATGCAAAGTCATAAACCAAGAAAATACTGATCCATCCTTGACAGGCATGAATGTGAAAAGATGTATACATCTTTTCAGGGTGAAATACACCTAAACAGAGATGCATTTGATCCCTTTGTTACTAAGTTCCTTTGTTACTAAGATCCTAAGTTCCAATTGCCTTAATTTAATTTCATTTCCCCCAGCTATAAGGACATTTTCAAATAAGAGTAAAGATAAGTAAAAATAAAGAGTAAAAATAAGTACGTAAACATACATTCAGATCAGTACATACATCCTGTCAGTATCCATGAATATTTTATTGACAAATCCTCCTGTACCATGGAAAAATACCTACTTCCATTTCAGAGGCTTGGAATTGACCATATTTGATAAGAAAGGATATCTCCAAAAGAGGTTACAATAATTAATATCTCAATAGGTATGACTTGGAAATCTTTGAATCTACTGAGATAGAAATACCCTATGAAATCTTTGCTAGAGCAGTAATAACTGAACTAGATGTAAATGGCATAGCTGATAACAGAAAATATTAGAAAAATAAAACAAAATAAAACAAACATTAGTAGAGCCAGAAAATCATCAGACTGTGAATATATTCTTTTGAAGACTATGCCACATTTGGCTAGCTAGTTATGAGAATAATCTCAACACAAACTGCAAAACTGAAAAGGAACATCTCATCTGCATATAGTCACTTACATACAATGACCAAAATTTTATTCTACTAAACAAATATACACACAGACATGAATGCTAGACTACAAGATTTTTAGGGCTTAAAAATAAAATGGTTAAATGGACTAGCTAATCTGCATAATCATAATGCACACCATGACAGATCTATTGGTAGACAATGTAGAAGCCTGTATCTTTCCTGTGCCTGTGATAGGGATTAAATTTAATGTATGATTGCTGCTATTTTTTTCTGAGATGTCCGTGTCATTTGGTACATAGACAAGCAGAGTTCAAAAGCTTACTGTTTGATGATCAGCTTAAAGGTGTTACACGCCAATCAAACTTTGCATTGAGCATGGGAATTCTTCATAGACTTCCTCTATAGTATTTGTCTTCCCAGTATCTGGGCATTGTTTATATATAATTGCATTTTCACAGCATCCTGTCGAGATAGTGGGTGTTACAAGCCCTCCTTTAGAGATGTGGAGCTGAGGCACAAGGAGAACAAGATGAGAAACAGACACTGATTTTCAAAGCCTGGCTTGAGTTGCCTGAGTTTTCAAAGTACTTACCACTGCACAAAAGGTTTTATCTATGAAACACACAACACACTACTTACGCTACAGCACACAAAGAAGCACAGATGTTTTTGCCCGTAAGCTTTTGATGTTATTTCAGATTATCCAAACTTAGACCTTAAAAGTGTAATATATAAGAATTAAAACTCTGAGTTCAGCAGTGGCAACTGAGTGTAAAGATCTGAAAGCTGATCAGAAATGCCCAAAGCAGCCTGTGTTGCTGAGGAAGGCATGATCACATTGTGTACTATTTGGAGTTTCCTCAAAGTCGTAAATCTCGTGGCTAAATATATACAAATATAGTTTGGGCCTGTGTTTCCCACTGTGTTCTAGTGGAAAATGATTAAGTAATAAAAGGTTGCCAGGGAGCTGTATTTTACTCCACTGCTTTCCTGCAGAACTTTCAGGGAGAGATCTCAGACATGGTCTCACTAAGGACTGTTGAGGAAGCAAGACAAGTCTACAATGATGCATATTCCTATGTGGAGAGCCAAAGCTTTACATTTTATCTGATTTCCTAATCCTAACTAACCACTAAACAGCAAATCATCTACAACACTGCAACACTTTAAACCATCAGTAGGTGGTGTTCATCATTATTTTAAATTCTGCACAACAGCCTAATAATAATAATAATAGTAGTCAGAAATGAAACTATAGTTATTGGTTTAAATGATTGACTGCAAAACTGTAATTATACAAGAAGGCTTTTCTGCCCTTTTGAGATAAACTCTCAGGGTATAAAAAAGATCAACTTGTGTGGTTTCTTACTTTTATTCTCAATGACTTCTAATGAAATGTTTCTAATAACGATACTCAATTCAAATAGACTTTAGTGTTCTCCACATCAATGCCTATAAGACAGGAAATATTTTCAGATTATAACTGCAATATAATCTAGTTAAATTTTTTGCACTTTCTAGCTAAATTTTGAAAAATTATATATCATATTTATGCTGTTTGTGTCAGTGCCACAGGCTAATAAATAGTGCATTTTTGGGGTGTTCATTGCTTTGGCCAAGCTAGGAATTTAGTCAAGCTTTAGTAATTTAGTTTCTAGTTAAACATAAGAAATTAACTTTTTCTGCCATTCATCACCCATGTAACAGAGATATTTATGGAATGTTTTGAGGAAACTTTTTTCACACGTGGGAGGTACTCCTATGGATATTCTACTCAAAACCGATGAATAACTTTTTGGGGATATGACAGTTGAGGGCAGATTTGGGCTGCCGTGACCACAATGTGGACCCTGAAGCAAGTGAGAATGCTAACAGAGTAACAAGTGCAAGGGTATAGGGAACATGAAGCCAGACTCTTCCTGAAGGTATTCAGTGACAGGATGAGAGGCAAGGGCCATAAGTTAAAATAAGGCAAGTTCTGAGAAGATAGACAGAAATATTTTTAACTCTGGAGATAGTCAAACACTGGAACAGATGGGCCATTTTGTGGAACCTCTGTCCTTGGTCCTGAGCAACCCAAGATAGGTTTGACCCACCCTGGATGTGGGACGAGACCAGATGATTTCCAGGACGCTGTTCCAACCTAAATTAATCTAAAAAATGGTGACCCTGGACTTTAAGATTAATGGAGTTACGCTTGTTTGGGGAAGTGTTAAAATGGCTGTCCTGGGAGGCTGTTCTCACAGGCAAAAGTGCCCAGGGGAGCTGGTTGGTGTCAAGAACAATTTCCATGATGTGGAAGTACAGTTCATCTTGGTTTGCAAGAAAACAGGTAGACAGAGTAGAAAACCAGTTTGTCTAAACAAGAAGTGCCTAAATTCCTAATTGAGATAAATAATTACCAGACTGATGACCAGAAATAGGCAAATGCCACACATATCTTCAAAAACCTGGCAAGAAAGATAATTTGGAGAACTATATGTTGGTCAATCTATCCATAACTCCAGGATGATTCTAGAGCAAATCGACATGGAAGTCATTCTACATGAGATAGTCTCAAATTATCTATAAGAGTTGAGAGGTGAAAGAAAGGAAACTTACTATTCCCTGGAAACTGAGGCACCAAGTGACAAATGCTTTTTTCATTTTTAACTTCTTAAGGGTTGTGGATGTTTACTTCCCATCCATTTAAATAGAAGCTGAGTTTAAAAGCATGAAAAAAGCTCTGTAAACCCTACCCTGATGGGATTTCAAAAAGCCTTCTTGATATTTAATGTATCTATTTTTTATAAGCATTTGAAGTAGCATTTACATATGTGCCTATTTCGGTATCTCTCTGTGCACTCTCTGGCTTTCAACAAGCATCCTGCTCAGCATATCTTTGCCTGAGTTGGACTTATTTGTACTGCTCTGTAGAATATCACATAATCAATTTACAGGACAGTGTGTAAATGTTTTGGGTAATATACAGGCTGAGCAGTTTATCCTTATATACTTATCCAGACATGGGCCCTGTGAACCATTCAGCTTGCTCTACTGACTTAATTTTCTAAATGCCATTGTCAGCTGTTTTAGATTTGTAGGACACCATAGGCAAAATTTCCACACAATTTCAGAGCCAATGGTCCCTGGGAAATTCACTCATTTTTGGGTATGGCTCTTGTCCAAACTGCAGGTGTAGGCAAGCTCCAGATTCCACAGTCACCCATCAGCCCTGGGCTCTTCTCTGACAATCCCAGAAATACTGAATGCCTGTACCCACTCAGCCACTGTTCCTCACACACCTGTGCATAGATAGGAGACTTAAGGTAGACATACACAAAACAGACTTGAAATCATTAGGAGGTTTGCCTTTTTGGTTGTCCAATCTCCCAGTTCCACTCCTTCCTCTCAGTCAAGCCTACAATCCACATAAGGCATTACTGCTTGGAGTATGACTCACATCTGTTTCCACAAAAACCCCAGTGAAGATTTCAGGTAACACTGACAGTGAAATGAAGTAAGCATCTTCATGGTGTGTGCTTAGATTAAATGAAAGAAGACAGACTATGAAAAGACATCGGAAAGACAGAAGGCCTCTCTGGAGATGTTTTGGGCTCATAATCTAAGATTTAGACTAAGAATTACAATGAAGACAAGAATATGGTAAAAGGCAATCAAAAAACAAAGACAGACAAAAGAATCTGATTGTAACTAGGTGGACTTTAAGCTAGTAAATTGAAGAAACTGTAGGTGGAAGGAACAAAGAAAAAAAAGTAGCAGAGGCAGCCTCATTTTCCTAAACAAACCTTGGCTGACTGAGTGGGAGGGACATGATTTGGTGGACTTGGCAATACTAGGTTAGAGGTTGGACTGGATGATCTTGAAGTTACTTTGCCACATAAAATGATCCTATGTTTCTGTATAAACCACTAAAGCCATTGTTTTTGATGGTTAAATGAAATAAAGGTTTAAAATACTTATCATACCTCCTTTGTTCACAATTCTATCACAAAGAAACAAAGACAATATCAAGAAATGATCTGCCGCTTGATTGTCAAAAGGATATAGCCATCTCAGTATCACTCCTCCATCTGTAAAACTTTACCCTACTTGTCAATCAGTGACAAATGAGTCCACTTCTAAGGCTGTCTGCCCCTGTAACAGAAAATAAATGTTCTGTCTCTCTCTCCTGTCATGTCTTTTCTCACTGAACACTTAATCTTACCCAGACAAAAAGCTCACTTTTATCATCCACAGTATTAACTTTTCTCACTCAGGGTTTATGTGGATCCCTCAAGGTATCATGCCTACTAATCCCTTACCCATCTTGCTGTTATTTTGGGCAATTTTGAGACACCTTTTCAAAGAATTATATCCCTCTGTGTGTGTAGCAGAGAAGTAATACAGGGCAGCTTTAGATAACTATATTAGTCAGCTAACCTGCCTTTGCTGTGTGAATAGTTAACAGTAAGATGATTTCTCTGGAGATGATCTCCAAAGATTCAAGACTGTCTCCTGCTCCTTCCCTCTGCTGTGCCCCTAATTGCATACAAAACCTCCCAGCTAGGGCTGCCACCTCTTCCACAGAGCTGGTGTGCTCTCACCAGCCTGATTCTCCAGCCATCCAGGCAGAGAAAGTGCTGCAGGGCAGCATGGTCATTTGTCTTATTTGTCTTTATTTACAAGGACACCAGTGCAGAGGTAGGAAGGGTGAGGAGAAGGTGGTGTCCTTATCCCCCCACCTCAGTCAGATGTGTCTGGGTCCATACCTGAACTGAAGACTGGAGCCAAAATCAAAAACTCCCAGATTCAAGAGCAGAGCTGTTGCCTAAATTAGATACTGGTTTCCAAAATACACACCAAGCAGCATGAAATCTTTTGGGCCATATTCAGGCAATTAAGCACAAAGAGTAACTCCAGAGAGTTGAATGTTTTCACTTTATTCACTAAACTTCCAATCTAGCAACATGGAAGTAGCAGGCCAGCAGTAGTGATGAACTAGCTCTGAGAATGCATCCAGACCAATCATTCCATCCTGTAAAATCCTTGCTGACAAAACCCAGAAATAAATAGAAATAGCATAAATTGCAATCTGAGAACAAAACAAAAGGCTTTATAGAGCTGAAGGATCTGTAAAAGATTTTCCACTACATTGTCAGAACGTTGCAGTATACTAATAAATAATTCACATAAATCTAGTTCAAATGCAAAAGTAAAGAATAAGTCATGATGTAATCCATTACAGCAGGAAGCTTCTCAACAGTTTGTGTACTGGTATAACTTGAGTGTGCTTGGGAAATATAATAAGCAAATATTATGGTTTTAATAAGTGAAAAATAGACTAAATAAGCTTCCTTAAATTCTCCATAAGTAGATCTTGCCTAGTTACAAAAAACGGGGTTTGAGTTAAAAATAAAATGGGAAAAGTTTATAATCTCTGCTGCTCACTCTCCTAGATAAGTCCCTGAGCAACTTGAACTAATTGGACCTACCTTGAGCTTTGGGAGTTTGGACTCCATCTTTTCCAAAGGTCCTTTCTAACCTAAATAATTGTATGATTCCATGATACAATATCTTTCTCATTTAAAGTCAATATAAATCCTTGATTTTTGATGGGCATGTTCCTCATAAAGGAGCAGTGTCCAGTGCAAGATGAACAAATTTCTGGAGGAAATGATTGCATGTTGCAATGTAGGACTTACCTCTCAGTGATGTGCCTTTTCATCGAACTGTGGAGGCTCCCAGTGGATGCATTTCCTGTGGGAGGAATATCAGGCCATTTTCTTTATTATAATATGAAGTATCTGTGTGCTAAAAATTACCAGAATCCTCAGTTCATACAGCTAGTATGTCACTTGGTATGACAAATTTCAGAACATGAAGGCATTATTTATGCCAGAGGCTTTTTTATATTATTCTTCCATAAGAGATTTATGATTCAGTGATTGCCTGGTTATTAACTTCTAGCTCATTTGCATTTGAAGTCCAAGAAGTTTTAGTTCATAATTCTATTTCACACAATGCAGGTTTTAAAAGCTATTCAGAAGGACAGTATATCTAGCAGAAATATCCTTTGGAAGCTCAAGTGGCTGTAACAGTATAAAGGAGGCATAAAAACTGACACAGACCTATAGTTCTAGAGGGGTTACAATGCTATCCATAATTGCAGAGCACCCACTCATCTCTGGTCTTTTCAAGAGCTGGTATGAGGTTTGGGGCGTGACTGCCCAGACAGTGATCTCAGATCATTCTGAAATCTGTGCATACCCAGTTCTTTTGTATTTGGTAACACATTGGGCCAACTGTTTTCTCAGATACAGAGTTGAGTAACTAAAGCATTGTTTTTAAAACATGACGTTGAAAATAATATTGAGATCAATTCAAAATATAAAGACTCTTCCAATTTATTGAAAAATGGAATTGATTAATCATGTTGTTTAATTTTTCAGGTGAATCCTTATATATTTTTTCACAAATTGATAGTCTTTCAATGAAAACTGACCATTTTGACATAGTAAAAATTTCTTCTTTAGTTGAAGCTTTTCACTCAACTTTAACCAAATTCTCCAACTGACTTGATTGTCTCAGACAAAGCCAGCAAACAAAATCCATACTAAACTTCTCATAGAGTGTCAAATGAGGGATTTCCAGGGATTCCTCTAAATTCCTTTATTATGACACCTACAAATATTTGAAAAAGTCAATACTTCCCACACATTTCTCTGACAATGGTAAAGGAAAGTTAAAAGTAATCCATATCTCAAATCTGAGGAATAACCCAGTATAGAGGATGGAAGGCAGCTGCTCTGATGCCTACTCAAGCCTGCCCATTTCCCTCAAGTAATTCCATGCTTGACCAGGAACACACAGCAAATATTCAGTCGTGCTGCTGGTCCTGTTTGGACCAGTTGTTCTGACTCCATCTGCAGCCAAGCCTCAGGGTCTCTGCCTCCACACTGGCCAGTATCTGAGCTGACTTCTGATTTCCACCACCATTTCTTTCCATCTTTATCTCTCCGTGGTGGTGGAACTGGGATGAATATCACTAGCCATCTACTGCATTGCTACCAAAAATATCTAGCACATTCACAAATTCAGGGGTAAAACTACTTTGCACACTTCACTTTCTTCAAACAAAGATCAGAGAAAAGCCCTCAATGTGTAATTGGATACTTACTGGTTTGAGAAGCCTCTGCTCATTTAATTGCCATTCCATAAGACAAGTATGGGATGCTTAATGAATACTTTTACTTAACACCCAGTTCCTTTGATATAGGCTGGCTTGTTAGAATGTTAAAATTAGATCTGAGACAACCTTACTAGCTTCACACTCTTCAAACTTAGTGGCTCCCATTTAAGAACACTTTATAGAAGAACTAATGTTTTTGACATATGATGATTCTCAGAATAAGCCACCAACCTGCTTTTACAATAGACATAAATAAATAATGAGGTTTACATGAAAGATTGTATTTGAAACTATGAAGCTAGGTTGAACTTCAAGTGCATTCACTGGTATCCTTGGGCCCATTTCTGTTTATTCTCCATGATTATTGTATTCACATTTTTATTCAAAGAATACTTTAAAGGCTCTTACTTCTTTCCCCCTGTCTCATTTTGTTTTTTCTTATCCATTTCAATCTCATTGTTTTCATATTCGGGCAGACAAACAAAAGGACCTCTAAGAATATATTATAACTGATTTGTATTTAAAATTATATCTGTAAATTAATCTGTGTTTTTCAATAAACAAGCTGTTCTTTTAAAGACTTACACTTCAAAGGCAGCCTTTTCTAAAAAGGCACATATCTTGGCTTCCTTCTTTAACTACACCACTATGGGTATCTAAAATACATATTGTATATTGCATTGCATTGGCACTTGAAGATACCGAGCCATGGGTAGCTGATGAAAGCAGAAAAGATTTCACTCATTTACTTGCTAGCATTAATTTTAGGTAATGTTATTTGTGAGACATGGTTTTGTATTTGAGCTGAAACTGCTGAAGGACAGGGCAGCTGGAAGCCTTTGTGTTCAGTAGCTGATGCATCGAGTGAAATGCAAACAAACTATGTTAGGAAAATATTCACACTTTCAGATTACTGTCTGACTGAAAAGGATCCATAATTTCTATCTTTGGCCACCTACTAATGTGGTATTTAGTCTTAAAAATGTGGTGAATATCATGTGGAAGGAATGGTTTATATGTTTATAAAGCGCTCAGTATAATCATAGTTAATAGGCTGTTTTAACTTCTTTTTTCATAGTGCATATGAAAAGGGGACAATGAAAAGAATAACTGGTTTATATAATAGTCTCTCTCTGTCTGAACAACACATTAGTGTGGACCAGAAATCTACTTATATGGCCACACATCCCTTGCAGAAGAATAAAATGTGTATCACCTCTTCTTCCAGATATTATGTAGAGAATGCCAGGGACCTGAGCAGCCCCTGAGGACAATTCACAAGGCTTCTTTCATACTTCTGCATTACATTGAATCCTAATGTTTTCATCCAGACCTAAGATTTGGAGACCCAAAAGGTGGCAAGCTGTTGTCACTCACTAGATACCCATTGGCTCTGACATTATAATTTAGTCATTGAAACTTTGATTTTGAACAGAACACTATGAAACATCAGAAAAAAACCCCAAGAGTTGTGAAAAAAGAGGTACCAGTTGTTCAAGCAGCAATCAACTTCAAACCACAGACATTAAAAAAAAAAGTAATATAAACAACTTAAAATTCGAATTGTTCTTCTGCCAAGGAGCAAGCTGTAACCTTTAGTAGTTATGTAATTTGTAGATGTTCTCATGGGCCTAGGAAAAAGTTGGCACAAATGCTTCTGCAATTGTGTCATACAAATTGGCATTGTTCACTGACCGTCAAACCTATATTTTCATCTCTCTTATAATTTGCTGTTCTGTAGCATATGTGCAGCAACCCAACAACTGCCAGCACACATGGATGTTGTGCTAATGTTGCATAGCATGGAACTGGCTTCTAAACATTGTTCTGCATGTGACACATTAAAGTATTTGACAATATTGTTTTAAAGCCTTCTCAGGGACAAATAGTCCCATTTTCTCCAGAGACCACAAAGGAAACCACAGATTTCCACATAATGCACCCTTTTGCCAAACAATGCTTTAATACAGACAAATGAGACAAGCTTTTGTTTATAGGGATGTTGTATGATTGAGCAATCATCATGTTTGCACTTTACTGTATTTTTATTTTTGTAGTAAGTGGTCTAGTCCTAAATAGACTAAGAGATGAAAAAGCTTTTTAAGTACCTTCTCCTGAATGGCAATTTCTCCTTACCATTTTGCTAAATGGAGGATTTGTTTGTTTCTATGTCTAAATGTGCATATGCACTAGGTTTCAAACCTTGGATTTGCTAATTTTTTTTTAATCAGGCCATTTTTCTGATTTATCATGTTCATTACACGAAATACATTAAGCACATTCATCTGTGGATGATCTTTCACAGTCTGAGTGTGCAGCATATCTGGGGGTGGGCAGGTTTGCTGTCAGGACTTGTGACCCTGCAGAGGACCCACGCTGCACCAGTCTGTTCCTGAAGAGCTGACTCTTTGGAAGGGATCCTTGCTGGAGCAGTTTGTAAAGACTGCAGCTCATGGAAAGGACTCACACTGGAGAACTTCATGAAGGACTGTCTCCTGTGGCAGGGACCCCATGCTGGAGCAGGGCAACATTTGTGAAGAGTCCTCCCCATGAGGAGGAAAGAGCAGAATGTGGGATGAACTGACCAAAACCCCCATTTCCCTGCCCCCTGTCCTACTTGCAGGGAGGAGGGAGACCATCTGAGTGTGAAGTTGAGCCTGGGAAGAAAGGAAGGATGGAGGGAAAAAGGTGGGGTTTAGGATTTGGGTTTTTTCTCATTACCCTTCTCTGATTTTAATTGGCAATACACTAAATTAATTCCCCAAGCTGAGTCTGTTTTCCCTGTGACAATAAATAGTGAGTGATCTCTCCTTGTCTTTAGCCTTTCATCCCTCCCTTGTCCAGCTGAGGAGGGGAGAAACAGAGTGACTTTGGTGGGCACCTGGTGACCAGACAGGGTCAACTCACCAAACAGTGAAGTCTAATTATTTTTGCCACTAATGAAAACTCTTCTAAACACTTACATTACCTTTGACAGCAGAGAACTGAGACACTTTAAAATAACTTGAATTAATAAAACAAACCTATTAATTTTCAGAGTTCTGGAGCAATCCATGAAGAGCTGAATTTAAAGAAGCAGAGCTCAAAACAATTTTCAGAGAAGAATTTTCAGAATTATTTATATTTCATTTTTATATTTTTATTATTACAAGGTGAATCATAATTGATAAAAATGTGAAATTGTGCAATGCCAAAATATTAACTAGGAAGGTAAGGGATATTTATACACTACCACATTATGACACTTTCTAGCTACTTAGCGTACTAACAATATCTTTTCATAATCTTTTCTTTTCTTTTTCAGTCTTAGAGAAACGTTGAAACTTCTAGAAAAACAGTACTGCTGGCACAATTCCTTTCCCTTACAGGTGCAAAATGTTCGTGACTAATTTGAATGCAATTCAGTTCTGAGACTTCTCTCTGAATCAACTCCACATTTCCCTCCAGGACAAAAATGCATTCATAAACTTGTAATTGATTTCATAACCTGAAGGCAGAGAAAATATTTCATCTTTGGAGCACAGTACAAAAAAAAATCAGAGTATTACAAGATGCAGTTTGTATCAAATCACAAGATTAAATTTTAACATATAAACATATCTATATCTGGCATGGATATTTTTATTGTAAAATTATGGACTTATCTTAGAGATTGATTTATAAAGCAGTACTTTATAGCTTTCTATGGATAGGCCTCCAGTTATTTTGCAGATAGTGCACATAAAATACTGTATTTATTTTAAATATCAGTCTCAAGTTAATTCTTTGTCTTCTATCAATTATTTAATTCTATCTTGCAGCCTTGGCACAGCTTAAAATTCAATAGGATTAGACTAATTTTACATTTATGATATTCCTCTCATCTGCTTTAATTTACAGAAAAGAATCTTTATTAAAGGAAAACCTGAAGCTACTGAATTAATAAATAAATCAGCTATTCAGTCAGTCTGGTTTCTTAATTTCAGTGACTGAAAATCTAATTTTTATGGTGTCCCTCAGGTAATTATTACAAAATTCAGCTCTCCATGGCATACAGTCCTTGCTTAAATTGCAAGTAAGATGAGTTTAACTGTCTCATTCTTAGCAGAACAAAACCTTTATCACAGCATAATGCCCTTCTCTTGAAGAATCATTTGGGAGCAATGCCAGAAGTATCAGACTAAGGTGACATTGCAGTGAAAGGAGTCAAAAGATGAAGATATTTACACATCTATATGTTTTTAAGTTGCAGAGATGCAACTATGTGCTGTGCCTTCCTTTTATCCTCACAGAATAAAGAAGAGTTGAAGGTGGGGAGAGTGTTAGGCCACGGAGCACCTCTGCCCTCTGGACTCAGAAATAGGCAGTGGCACCCCAGCAGGACTTGTCCACAATTATGTCAGCTTCCACACACTGATTGCTCATTTTGGTGTGCTCATGCCCAGCTGGATACTCAATGCATTGTTTCATGACACAAAAAAAAGCACAGCAAGTAGCTATGGATATGCCTGTGCCAGTGCCTTCAGTATGGACATGCACCTGAGATGCTCCTTGATCACTTTGCCTGTTTGTGTTCATATTTCCATGGGAAGATAGCCTTGTTAATAATACAAATGGTCCAGTTCTGATCATCTGTTGTCACCACTGTTCATAAAATAAACACAGAGTGCTTCACCCTTACAGTATGCAGCATTAGCACACGTGCACTCTTAGTGCCACCTTACTCCTGCTTGGGGAGCATTTGGGAGGGAAATTTCTTAAAACTGTGTACATGCTGGGAATGCTTCACCCATGATCCACAGGAGCAGCTGCAGAGCAGTCCTGTGGCAGATCCATGGCATCAACCTAGTGGATTATGCACATGCATAATTCAAGCAGGAGTGAGGTAGAGATCAATCTCTTTTCTGAGGTTTTTCTCATATATTTTTTAGGAAGAGATAGTTACAGAAAAATACATATCATCTCAGAACATGAGTCTTGTCAAGAAAGGATCAGGAATATGAATCACATTCCCAACAGACTGTAATTTGTATTAAATGTATCAATAAGGAGTGCGTTGACATCATGACTCTGCTTGCCAGAAGGCTTGTATTCACCATTAAAAAGTTTAATTTTTCCCATCAGTAAGTCAAAACCTGGAGCTACTCAGCATTAAATCATTTGAGGCCAAACATCTATTAACACATTTAGATACATGGGCAAATATTTCCACTGCGCTGTGATAGCTAGCAGATAATTAACTCCTAGTATTTCTTCAAAAGTGGCGATAGGGATGATAACTGAACTCATGAATAAGTTAAGGAATACAAGAACAGCATCTTAAAGCAAAAATTTTGATTTTAATATCCAAGTGAATGTGTAAACATGAAACATATTTTTAACATTTTGTACCAAAATCATCTTAAGGTAGTTTCATGGACTTCAATGCACAGCAATAATATTGGAACTAAAAAAATTATCTCTAACATTTTAGCTAAATAAAATAGCAGCATCATATATAAAAGGTACATTTGTTATTGAAATAATGGTTCTCATATTTCAGCTTCATAACTGGTCTACATATGTCACACTGTCTTAAATTTGTTTTCTTTTAAAACTTATTGTGGGATATATGATGATTTCATTTAAATTATAGTGATGATAGTGATGATCACAATGATGATCACAATGATGGAAATGATTACAATGATGACAAGAATATCACACCTTTCTTGGGTCTTAGTATTTGTTACTACATTGGTTGTCTTGAAAAGCGGTCACTGGCATATAAGGAGATGTCTTTCTAGTCATATCCACCTCCCCAGACACTATTTCCAGAGATCTTCAAGTTCAAATGTTTTTGTTTGGCATCTTTTTAAACTTCTTTCCCAGATGGCAATGTAATGTTTCCTCCATGAAGTCCTACTGATTCCTGCATTGTTAACTCAGAATTCAGAAGATTTGTAGCTAAAATCTGGGTAACACACAATTTTAACAATTTTTGGTATACTGAAATGGATGCAAGAAACACAAACTCAAAATTCTGAAGATCATTCAAAGTGTGAGCCATGATATAAAGAAGCTCCTGGTGAATACAATAGCACCTGTATAGGTGTGCACTTTAGGACAACATTTGGATGGAAAGGCAAGAAGGCTTCACTTAGAGTTTCATTGCCCCCAAAGTTCATTATGGAGATGGATGATATACCTTAGTCAAATTAGTTGCTACAATCTACTGGGAGAAAGTGTAAGCTTTGGTCAGCTGCATTGGCAAAAAAGGAAGCACGAGGGAATGGGTATGGCTACTTAGTTTCACTCAAAGTCTATTTTTTTCTTTGGCTCCTAAAGAGTGAAGTGCAAATCAATAAAAATTTTATGGAGGGGTTGTAAAAATGCCCAGAATCTGCCCCCTTAATGAGATGACCTTCAGAAATTCCTCAAGTGGTAATTCCAGGAGCATCATATAAGCCAAGGGAAAAGATGCAGCTTCTGTCCTTTTGTTTCAGAGAGGCAAAGTGAAGAAACCTTGGCTACCTTAGCAAGAGATTAAGACAGGTAGAGCTTGGGAAATATATTGCAGATCATGAGGTTCTAGCTGGGACCAGAAGAGCAGAGAGGGAGCTGCTGCTGGGCACACATAGGGCTGAAGGGGTACAATTTGGAATGGCAGTCAGTTTTGATCTCGTAGGATAGATTACATCTGTTTTTATTTCTGATTTTCTAACAGCATGATTTCCTTTCAATTCAAATCTATATGGATCAGCTATGGATCATCATAAATAGATCCTCAGCAGAGAATAAATTATTTGTGTCTGCATTACTACAAGTAACACAATTCCTATTTGAACTGTTTGCAATCATGTTTTGCTGCTGTATGAACAATCTGTTTCATAATCATGGATGTTTCCTGTAGATAGCCAGGGCGTTCAGGCCCAAATCTCTACCTTAGTCAGAAAACAGAAGTCAGAAAACAACTTTCTTTCTATTTTTTTTCCTACTCTAAGGAATCCAACCCAAACTGAATTTCCCTAAAAGAACTGATTAGCTGGGTCATCCTGCTCTGCTTTTGTCAGTTCATGACACCCTTAAGCCAAAAGCAGCTAACATTCACAGCCTCTTGAGGATACTTTTGTTCTGGTCATGTGTTTGACAACCAGAGAACACAGCCATGTTTGCCTCACAGAATAAACCCTGCCAGTTCCAACTTGTCTCCACATCACTCTGCCAGTCTTCCCCCAACAATGCAGACACCGGAGCTATTTATTCAACTTGATAACTGGTTTCTCTTGTGAGAACTAAATTATCAAAGTGAAATTGTCAGGACATTATTTTGGCACCATCTTTAAAATTCCTCAGCATTATTTCATTGCAAGATTAAAAAGATTATCACACAACACTTCTATCTTCAGTATTCACCATTTACAAGAATGTGACCTGGGACTGGCTATGAAAATACAGAAGCAGTTCTGCAGAATAAAAGTATTATCAAAATATACTGTTAAGAATGCAAAACATGTTCAGATTTTCTTTTCATTCTACTAGGTTGTTTTTGTAGTTTCTTTTTTCTATAATAAATCTATACGGAATCAATAGATTACATTGTCTTTTATTCTTCTTATCTGTATTGCAAAAATATAAACCACTAATTTTTAAGCAAGAATCTAATTCCTTTTAGTGAACTGTGCCTTTCCCAAATAGTAACAAAATCATGGAAAATAAAAAAAATCTCCACCCAGATAACCAGAAAGCATGTCACAGTGCCAGCATCAACAACATAGTCATTCATTTCAGGACTGGGAACACTAGGTATTTTTTTCTCAGAATTTATTTGTGTGAGAAAACAGAATCTAGGCTTTGATGAGAAAGGCTTTCATCTGATAATTGGATTTTTTCCATTTTTATGGGCTTCCACGGTGCCCCTGGGGACTCATACATTTGAGTTACTGATTCTCCCATATGGATTAAACACCTTGGCCAGACTATAGTGTTGTGCCAAAGTCAACCCTCTCTCTTAATGAGATACTGCAATACCTGTTGGAAATCTAAGTGCAGTGAATTGAAAAATACATAGTTCAGACGAAGACTCAAAATATAGAGTAAAACAAGGGCCCAAGATGTTCAAACAACAACTTCCAAGAATGCTGATGACTACATTTACAAAGACAAAAATTTTATTTTATTTTTAATTTTTTTTTAAGAAATTAGAGAAATCCTGTAAGGGGTACTTTATAGGCATTAAAAAAATAAAAAGGAAAATGAAAAAAAGTTAATAAAATTAATTTCCCATCATTTGAAAATGAGTTTTGATGGGAAAAAAGCGGACCTGAACCAAACTCCCCACTGAGACTGTTAGTCAGTGCTACCCATGGGGCAGGGCACAGCAGGGCATGAGGGATAAGGACGTATATCTGGAAAATGCAGCCCAGTTCATTTTCCTAAGAGAAAAAGGAGGAATACCTGTGTTCAAATACCTTCTGACAGACTGAAACTAAAAGTATCCATAGCCTGTAGTTTGCACCATAGTACAGTAACCTTTAATTTCCTTTTTAAGAGCAGGACTGACGTCAGGGGAAGGAAAATTTAAAAATCAGAAAGAAAGCACTTGAGAGAAAAAAATATATGTGTTTTGAACATTACAGTGAACAATCATCACTGAACTTAAGAAATTCTGATATTTTATTCAATACACGATCAAAATATCTGAGATACAGACAGCTAACATTACTCTCAGACTTTTAATGAACACATCGAGGTACTGTTATATGTGAAATCCAGCTCCACCAAATTATTTATAGAGCCAGTAACAAATATATCAGCAATGCAGAAATGTAAGTAGTAGAAATTAAACTTCTGTCAGAGGTCAGATCAGGTGGTGTCAAATGGCACAGCTCCACTGTAGTGTCTGAGCAGAACTGTGACTTCCATCAGTTCTGGATCTGGATGACTCTTTGCACTCAATCTGAATGCCTGTTTTCTTTGCAAATTAATGCCTTTTGAGAGTTTTGCTGCCAATACAGTAGTGCAGTGACACAGGTGATTGTTTGAAGCATTTCTCTTTACAGTTCCTTCCAAGTCTGCATATTATGCTGTGTGGATAACTACAAAGGAAATGCAAAAACTAAAAATCCCACCATTAACCATTGGACTGAGTCATAAGGGAAAACTTCACTGAGAGCTAATTGACTGAAAGTCTTAGAAAGTCAGTGAGTGGCTGTATCAATATCCTATCAATAGAATGGATTGTATCTTGAATATTTTTACCCCAGATAAGGACGTTAACTTGAGTTACAGATTTGCTCTAACAGGGAATTTTTTTGTGGGGTAGAATTATTAACTACTAATTAAAGGGAGGGGAGGAAAAAACACCAAGAAAAACTATCAGCTGTAATTATAGTAAGAGACTTCATACAAACCCTTCCCAGTCCTGCCTGGCTCTGGTACTACCTTCACCCACCTTCTTCCTCTTCCTAACAGCCAGAGACTTGTTCTTCTTGTCAGCTGGGCTGGGGCACAAGCTTTTCCCATTATAAAGAACAGCAATATTTGGTTCTTGCCCCTGTCTGGTGTAATTATACAGAGAATAGAAATCATAGAATATGCAGTCATATCAGCATAAATTAACCTGAAGTGTAACTATTCACTGTACAGCACGATTTCTCCCAATGTGATCAGTATTTAGTTTAAATAAATATTTCTTTGACTACAATTTAAAGACTATTAAAACCCCTCAATTTTATAGCTTTTCTACTGATATTTGAGACTGCTAGCACTCAGAAAATTGAAATGTGATGAAACACAGTATAATGTTGCGTAGACAGATTACATGTCACCAGATATAAGTGCCACAAAGAGTCCCTGGGAATGCAGATACATTCTCACCTGAAAGAGCCTTGCTGATACTCCTCCCATATTCCTCTGATCAGATTGTAGACACTGAAAGGAAATAAATAGCTACCTGCATATAACACCTACAAACCAGCAACCAAATGGCATTTGAGATAAAGTTAGGCGGATTTATTTTTACAGCAAAAGGAAATATTTGAATTAGAACCTAAAGGTGTAGTAAGGAATAGCATAATAATTCGTTCTCTGCCAATAAATCCCATGCTAGAACAAATGGGTCTGAAATGAAAGTGTACACTCTCAGCACCAATATTTATTTAGAGTATGTATATGTGTGTATATGCCATGTGCATAGGTGTCCAGTTAACTGCTTGCACAGCAGGAAATGCATGGAAAATCAAATCCCATGGTGTGAAGCCAAAAAACCTGAACTGCTGCTATGCTGCTGGTACCTGTGATCCACAGTGGAATTTGAAACTGAAGTAGTGGTTCAATGTCACAAGCACACCAATTTTTTTTTATTGTTTTAAAAATTATATTAAGCTGCTTGGCATTTTATAAATGTACATAAAGAGTTAATTTATACCAGGTGCTAGTAAGAGCTGGCAAAAGCTTTTTCTGACTTTGTGCTGCCTTCTCAAGAATTGTCACTGTCACCCAATCACACCAGAATGATGAACAATTCATAGTTCACTCTGAAAACATATTCAAGTTTAACTAGACCAGGTTTCTTTTCAATTATGTTTCAATTTGTTGGACCAGGTAGTAATAAAATTTTACTACTTAGAAATTCAGAGTCACAGATGGGGAAGTATTTTGAGACACAAAATATCTAAGATACTTTTATGTATCTTTGTGAGTCTTTACAGGAATTCATTCTGATAAGACAGTGGTGATTGAAGCACTGAGTCAGGCTTGCACAACACAGAAACTTCCTGTTTATACTACAGCACTGCAGAGATATATATTTTTACAATAAAAAACAAGTTTTCAGCTTCCTTATCCACAAAATAAGGGACGGTGGTAAAATATCAATATGTCTTGTGAACAGAGGGAATGTAACAAAACAACAAAAAGCTCTCAGCATTTATGCAGAAGTATTGTTATCCTCAGGGTCTCTGTCTACGAGATGAATGCTCCCCGTGAACACGGATTCCTCTTGAGCCGAGGTATTCTCCAGCTGCTTATTTGTGCAATATGGAATCTGGCCACAGAAATACATGTAAACCCATGGGTTGGCACAACTATTCAGATTGCCAAGGAGCATTAGAATGGTGAATGCCGGACCTAGAACAAAACAGTTAAAAGAATAAGAGACTAAATAAAACACTCTTATAAATAAGTCACATTTTCACAGTCTGCTGATTTCTGCTCTATCTATTCATACGTTAAAGCTAATCTAATAGTAGGAAATTCCCATACCAATGCAATTTACAATTGCTGAAGGCGTAAAGCAGACTTTATAGTATGCATTCAGAGTTAAATAGTTTCATAAAGCTCCTTTCTGATTTAGTTGCATTAATTTTAAAAGCAATTACTAAGCTGTTAAACAGATACAAATAAATACAGATATATATTTTGACATAAATGTATGTAGAATAAGACTCAAATTCACACTGACAAGAAGAATTCTTAAAGCAAAGTTCAGAAACTACTGAACGTTTTATCAGGCAGGACTATTATATTTTTTTCTTTTTTTTTTTTACCTCTATTTAGAATAGGTTTATTTATTTAGAATTTAAAGTCACATATAAAGTCTGCCTTTCACAAAGAGGCAATAGCACAAGTTTGACAAAACTATTTTTGTTTACACCATGGTTTTTAATAACTCTCAGGCTTGCTTCTTTGCTTTATAAACAGCTGGTTGACAATTTTTGATTGTTTCATAGTGTACTAGAGATTTCATCAATGTTATTTCAATATTAAAAAAAATCAGATGTCTTATAACACCACTGTTCTACCCAGTAAATAAGAAATAATTTTATTACTTTGAATAGTCAATTGCTCCTTTTCACCTCAAGAACCCAAAATACTGCTGCTATAATACCTAAAGCCTCTAAAAGTCTGAGGCTTTGCTGAAGCATGTGATACTTTTCACCATGCTGTACATGAATCTTTAAATTGTTAATCACTCAAGACACACACACGACATAGACACATGATGCTTTGATCACATAACACAAGAAGTTCACTGTACCTAATTAAATACAGGAGATAATCAATCCAGGTATTTCTTTTCAATCCTCCTTAAATGACCACATGTAACCTTTACACAAAAGCAAAATGCAAACAGAAAGCACTCGAGAGCAGTGTGCTAGCCTGCTCTGCAGCTATGACTGAGGAGGGAGAGCATCTTACCTTCAGTCAGGATGCTGGGGAACCACACGGACCACAGCTGTGCAATGAAGAAAGGTGACCAACACAGAACATATGCAACAACTGTCACCACTGTCATTTTTACTGTCTTGATCATAGCCTTTGAAATGCAGTTCACACTGCTTGCTCGGGATGGCAGGACTTGATTCTGATTCGTTGCTTCACATTCATTCTGTTTTTTCACATTTATATTTCTTCTGATTATTTTGCAAATCTTGACCTGGCATGTGATAAGGATTGCTGAGGGAATGAAGAATATAACCACAAAAATCCAAGTCACATATGCCCTTGTGCCCCAAGGCTGAATAAATTCACCCCAACATTCAAAGACACCTGGAGATATTTCAGTCTTAGAAAAGATAAATACCTGTGGTAGGCTAAGAATCAGTGCTGTAGACCAGCTGGTGCAAATGGGGATGTTCCAGAGAGCTCTCTTCTTTTGGAAAGTGACCATTGGGTAGCAAACAGCTTGATATCTGTCCACTGTCATGACCACTATCATATAAGTAGAGGCAAACATGCCCAGCAATTGTAGATACTTGATAGTTCTGCACAAGATATCTGGCCCTATGAAAACATCTGTAATATCCCATATAAGTTGAGGCAGCACTTGGAAAAAGGCTACCACTAAGTCAGCAATGCTGAGGTGAAGCATGAACACATACATCCTAGACAGCTTCTTTCTTCTTCGCCACAGCACCAGTATGAGAATGAAATTGCCCACAGATGCTGTCAGAAATATGACACCCAGTACAGCAATCTCTACTTGAGCTAATTGCTCATCTCTTTCTGGTCTTCCAATAGGATCTGACTGATTTGTCAAACTCAGGAATCTGTCTGGAGGAGGACTCTCAGTCTGGTGTGTGTTATCCTTCATAGGAAATGAAAAATTCTTCATAATGCACAGAAGCTACTCACAGTAGCTGCCACTTGCGACTCAGGTTGACAGCTGTGAAGCACTGGCTGGCAAACAAACCAGCCTGGGTTCGAGTTTCAGGATATCTTCAAGCAAATCTTCCTGCTCATGCGAACTAAAGCAGTGGGACTTGGATTGTGATAAAATTCTGCCTCTTGCTGGCATGCAAAAAGGCTTTATATAGGCTCCCAGCAGACAGAGCCTTATGTAACTGCAGAGCCCTTGGATAGGCTGCAGGGACAGCAGCCAATGGCAGACTGAGCCACACAATTGGGGGAAATATATAAATAAAAGGCAAACTTCAGAGGCTTAATGTGAGTCAATCACTCCCTTCAGTCAAAACCCGAATTTGTAAATAGCTGTGGCCAGACTCATACTTAAATGACCTTACTCAGGAGAGCTCTTGCAAAAATTTTTCTACGCAAACCAGAGGAGCACATTTCAGGAGAAGCGGGAGGAACGTTTATACGTAGATAAAATTGGGTCCCTGAGCTCAGGCACATCATAACAGCAATCTCCAGGCTCCTGGGGCATGACCACATCCTAAATGCAGCACAGACAAAGAAATGCAGTTTTCCATAGCCCTTTTTTCCTTTCTTCTCTTTTTTGGTGTCAACTGGTTCTAAATTAAAAAGAAAAATATTTGTACTGCCCTAAAAATAATATTTTTATTTCAAGACAGGGTCAAGGCTTAGAGGTTTTTTTCTCAGCAAAATGAAAAATAACACATGTGAAATAAATTACTTTTTTTTGGGACTGTGAGTCTACTGAGAATTTAATAAAAAAAAGTGAAAATTCAGTGTCAAATCCAACTGAGGAAAAGGTCTCTATGATAAAACAATATCTAAAGGTCTTCATTCTATTACAGTGCTAAAGTCTGTGAGGTCATTTTTCAGAATCTAAACCTTTTCATTTTTGTGGAGTAAATTGTATCATGAACAAAGGAAATTCATTGTTCTTCAACTTTCCAGTATGACTTTTGCATAAAGTTAGTGGCAGATAAAAATAGAAAATTTTAAATTATTTCTTTTTTTTTATCTCTCAGCCTGCCCTTTTAATCACAAAAGAGAGATTTAATAAAATTGATTAGTTTAATATGAAGAATAGCAGATATTTGTATGCCATCTTACTTGAAGCTAGGGTACTCATATCCTTCTGGTTACAGTCAGGAGACTGGTAGTTTGAAGTCTTTCTGAAGAGGAAACCAGTAAGGTGAAAAGCAACATCCATGCTGCATATACAGCACATAATACTGAACCTAAGCTGATTAATCACTGTGATCACAACTATATTGTAGCTCAGGAAGCTCACAGACAGACTACCACTTTTATGCTACTAAAGGTTTTCATGTACCAACAAACAGGTGAAGGGCAAAATTCATAAACAGGATGCTGAGGTAGACTACAAAAGTTTATAAAACCTACACGACCTCTTTTCTCTCCCTCTTTTCCCCTTATCTGCCACCATGCAATGGATGTTAATAGCTCATGAAAGGGTAAGACTATGAGAACAGACAACAGAGAAGCTGAACAATCTCAGGAAACTTTCCCACTGACAGCAGCTGTAAGTATCCATTATCCAGACTTGGCTGAATACTGCTGCAGCTGCCTGAGTCTACAAATGCTTTTCTCAAAAACTGTGTTGCAAAGAGTATGAATCACAACAACTTAATCTAATATACCTGATTTTTTTTCCTAAATTAAGGCCTATTTGTAGGAAACTTGGATTCCTGAGGTTGTTTCCTTTTAGTTTTCCCCCTCAATTTGGAATCTAACTCAATTAGTGGGAAATAGGCATAGCAAGACCATAAGGGAACAAATGGTTTTTCCTTAACCCTCACTCTCCCTTCACCCAGCAACTTGCAGAAGAGTAACTGAATTGGCCACAAACAATAAATCCCTGGAAAAGCTGCTGATGGCAAACACTGTGCTGGAGAGCACCTGGGCTGATTTCAGGTTCTGTCTTCTGATGGAGACTAAGTTTCAGGTGTGTGCTCCAAAATCATTTACCTTGACCATCCTCGCTCCACAACTTAAAAAGCCAAGTGGGATCTTTATTCTTCCACCAAGTGGGATCTTTATTCTTCCAGCAGGATATGATGTAAACACATACATCTTGGCAGAGCTGGGATTGAGTGGGTTGAAACAGGAACATGTTTCAGAGAATAAGTTCAGGCATGGAAGATAAACATAAATTTATATTTCATTATTATATTTCAATATCAAGAAATTATAAGCAAAAAGCCCAGTATATGCAACAGAAGTCAATTCTGGGATACTGTTGGAAGACTAACCAGAACATCATACCTGCTTGTATGATTTCTCACAATGCATAAGGTATGTATAGATATATATTTCAGGCAAATGTGTTTTATCAGCTATGCCTAGAATGGTCCAACAAGAGCCCTGGGAACATGCAACCCTTCCTGAATCTACACATGCACACAGCACACAGAGTCTGGGCAGCAGCCCAGGTGTTGGATCCAGCATGTGGACACAGGCTAAAGGGCAAGCACACTGTGAAACAAGTAGCCTTTGCTATGTTTATAAAAAGGGTGGTGGCCCTCCTTGTACAAATTGTCCTAGTGATGTAAGAATCTGTTCCATCTTGCATATAATCAGTTCAATATATGTTAATGGTTTCATAACTTTGTAATTGTGCCCTTTCAATCTTTTTTCATCCATGCAAGCAGATAGTCAGGATAATGTTAAATTGAAATTTAATCCACTCTGGGAATATAACTTGCTGAGAAAAGAAAATTAAGATAACAGATGAAATTGTTTAAGTAGCCTTAGCCATTCTTTTATGCCAATATTGTCCTCCCATTGCCCAGCTTTGCTTTATTCCAAACCGTACATGTCCAAGTTAAATTCTTTTCCTAAATTATTTTAATTAACTTCTGAACTGAACTTCTCAGTGTGGACTGTCATCTAATGTTCGTTAGTTAGCTAAAGGGAGAGATTCAGCTTACAGATTAAGACTCCAATTTAGCTATCTGCTCTGAATTTCAGAATCACACAGCTGCTGAAGGCAGGCACAACACTGAATTCAGACCACTTTACCCAAGGTTTGTCCAGTCAGGTCTTGAAAACCACCAAGAGCTTAGAACCCCAAACCTCCCTGGGTAATTGGTTACAAATGCTTATTTTCATTGTGAAAAAGCTTTCCTTATGTGTCACCAGACCCTCCCCTTATTCAGGCCATCTTCTCTCATTCTTTTAGCATGACTTAAGTAAAAACCTGGCTCAGACCTCTTGCCAGCATCCTCCTAGGCACTGCACGGGCACTGTTTGTGCCTCTGAAGCTGCCTCCTCCAGGCTGAGCAAGCTACAGCGAAAGCATTGTGGAAAATGTTGTATTCAAGGAGTTAGTGATCTTTTACAGGACATGTCTGTTCTACTGAGCCTTGTACTTAAAGCCTATGCTGACAGTGGTGAATATTTGGAATGAGAGGACATCCCAGCCTGTCAGGAGAAAATACATGTGATTGTTTGCCACACAAAAGAAAAAGCTCCGCATTGTGGGAAGAAGGAGGAACCCCTCCACAGATGGCATCTGTTCAGGGGAAGATCCATGTAATATCTGTCTGATGCTGCACAAAAATGGAATTCCCAGCATTGGAATGGACCTAAGATTTCCTCACTATCCATATTTCTGGGGTTTACCTTATCTTAAGTAAACAGCTATTTTACTGCCCTCTTTATTTTGCACCCCCTGGTGCAGAGCACAACCCCAGCTCACTCACCCTCCCTCACTAGACTACATCTTCCAGCCCTCCAATCATCTTCACAGTGCTATGCTGAGCTCACTCATGCTCATCAACACCTTTCCTGTACAGGGGCTCCAGGACCAGAGGAAATATTCCATGTGTGCTGAGTGGGGAGTGCTGAGATAGTGGAGAATAAATACTTCCCCTGACCTATGCTTTCCATGTGACCTGTGCGTGTGTCAAGTCCCATCACAATTTTTGCCTTCCAAAAAGTGCATGAACTGCAGTGCATTGCAGATTTTGGGGTTTTTTTGCCAAGACGGGCAAGGAACATATGCTGAAGCAGAAATATATGCATTTTAGGGCTAAGTGCCTTCGACCAGTTTCTAAAACCCAGAAACTGTTTAATTTTTGACAGACATTACTTATTAAATACAACTTGTAAAGGAAGAGGTTTGCAGTCTTTTACTTTGGAATGGACAAGCAAGTTCTAAAACATTCCTATTTAAGAAAAGATCAAGTGGAAAATATTGCTGTCTGCTTTTGATGTAAGAAACCCAGGTTTGCCTGTTATCTCAGTGAGATTCTGTAGATGTGAAGAGCTAGTAGATTATTGTTACTGCAGTTGTCAAGTCATGAAAACCAACTAATTAAGAAAAACAAATTTTTGCATGATTTGCTACATCTTTAGAGGATTTTAGAGAAATCAAAAATTATGTCCTTAGTGCTGATGTGATTCTATTTACTTTCAAACATTAAAATGTACAAACAACTTCCATAGGCCTTATAGGGAGAAAAGGACTAGAATGTGCAGCAAAAGATTCAGTTACCAAGAAGATGGTAGAAACATTTACTTCTTAATTTTTTTTTACATAAAATACTTACTTAGTAATATATTCTAGGGTAGATAAAAGGAGTCAACATAGCATTGCATTGAAATTGCCCTATTGGTAGAGACTACATTTGAGGAGATGTATTAGGTAATGTAAATACATATCAGCAGCATGAAATGTTATGAGAACTGTGTCTGGAAGTAGTGCAATGGATAGCAAATGGATTCTTTCCTACAGGAGATTAGTCAAAGTTACATGTGAATACTGTTCAATACTTAGCCTGTAGCACAAATGCATTTACAGCAAGGTAGGTCCATATTTTTCACTAATGTAATGTTGCTCATTTCCAGAATGTGATGGATAAACTACTTTGCTGTATGTCTTTTTTACTGGACTAAAATTATGTACACCTTAAGGATGCTGTACAATCTCCTACAGTTCTGGATTCTTAAAAAGTCCCACCATTAGTATGGTACTTATATTAATATACAAGGTTCTTTGATCCCAGCTTAACAGTGCACTTCAACCTTATATAGTTAAAAAGTTACATCTAAAGGCAATGTGCCAACAGAAGACAGAGACAAATACATTACAGACACTATTACAGACAGCATATAATGAATCATACAATGTAGGCAGCTACCAATGCCATTGTCACCACACAAGGAGACATAAAATGACGAATAGCATCAATAACTTTATTCCTCAGAAAGAGTTAAGCTTTGATTTGGACAAAACCACTTCTGGGCAGGAAGAAGAGCTCTTAGTGAAGCCGAAAGAATATTAGAAAATGTCAGGACAACCCAAAATCTCATCCATTTCCAGTCAAGATGAACTAGAAACCACCCTTAACTTTTCAAAATAACGTTATAATGAACACAGGACAATGTTTTGTCCTGCTAGCCCTGTTCATACACCAAAAGGGAACTGTGCACATCTGTGTTTGGTGTACATGTGTTATGTGTGTGTAAATGCTGATTTCCTGCACACACATGACCTGGATGTCTTTCACTTTATAAGAAACAATGTTCATTTCTCAAATGAGTAAATTAACTGTGTATTTAAAAGAAGAGGATATTACTTTAGTGAGATTAAAGGCCACATCAAATCAAATGCAGGTCTATATAGCCTTAGAATGTAGGACTGCAAGATATCAAACAACTATACTTACTGTTAGGCAATATTTTGGAACAAGACCTTCCTAAACTGAGTGCCTCCTCCAGTAGGAATTAGCCACAAGCATGAAAGCCAGAGGGGAAAAAAATGTGTATGGGCCCCCTGTGACTTGTAACTAAGCACGTCCCAGATACTCACCACAAAACAGTACCACTAACTACATAGAGTACTACGTGCCTCTTTTTAATCTCTAGGGAGATTATGTCTGGAATAATAACTTTTTAACCTGTTTCAGTAAGAACTTTATTATTCCCTATTGCTGACCTCATTCTTTAGGTAAGTTTCTGATTTTACAGCTGTTACTGACAGCAGTGAGTGAGGGAACCACTGGGTCCAAAGCCTGGAACAAGTTTGCTTAATTCATGTTCTTATTATGGTGCTAGAATTATCTTCCATAATTTGTAAGCCTTTCTCTAAGTAATGCTTCTTTCTTATTACTGCTGTAAAATTTCATGCAACTTTAATGAAGTGTTTACACATAGAGTACAGAGCTTTTACTCTTTCTTGTACAACTTCTATCAGGCTATTTTAAGACAGAAATAAATCATTATAAATCAGTTACATAGGCTGCTGCCAAAAACTGTCTTTTTCATTTGCAGTATTCCAGACAGTCTGAGTTCTCTATTAGGATGTTAAATGGCCTGATAGCTCACCTGCCACCAGGGTCATGGAAAAAAACTGACAGAAAAGGAGCTTCACCAAGGCTGGTCAGAGCGAAGAAAAATGGAGAAATAATGTGTAACTTTAGGAGAAGGAACTATAATGAACTGGTTTTGATGAAGAATTACAAAGTACTTTTTCCACAGATGGGAAGTTATAAACAGAGCTTTTTATTGAAGGCAAAAATGCTAAGATGGTACCTAGTACAATACTTAGAAGTAAGATTTTACCAGAGCAAAGATGAGCCATATGTCAATAATTTAGTTAAAAGACAATGTAAATAAAAATGACAGTTTCTCCAGCAATACTGAGTAAGCAATTGCAAACACTGTGGACAGTGAATTAACTCTAGCAGACCTAAAGAGACTGTGCATTTTGATCTCCTTCCATTTACACCAAAAACCTTGGGTGACACTTGTACAATCATACACTCAACCAGATGCTGCAGTAACAAAATTCATATCTATCACCTCTTGAGTGCTGAAAGGTAGCAGAATGACTCTTACGATAATCACAGGGGGCTGAAGAGGAATTTATAATATGACCTCTAACATGAGTCTGAATTTTAAATTCTAAGCAATCAACTACATTATTCATATCTAGTTTGAATATTTGAACAATATAAATTATTTGATTAGTACACTCTTGTTTTGGCAGACAGATTTCTAGAATGCACAAAAGGGCAGAGACCATCGGCTATGAGCAGTGGAGGCACAGGAAATCAAGGACAGACATGTAAAGGACTTCAGGTACCAATTCCCTAAGCAGGATCCCTGACTTAGGTATCCAAGCACCTCTATGTTGTGTGGGAAGCACGAAACTGCTTGGATTTAGCGAAGCAGGAAGATGAATGGAGCAAGACATTGCTAAATTCCAGATCCTGATGATAATCTAGAGTCTTAACTCTGCACCCAAGCCAGGTACCTTTATGCATTCAAAATGCAGAGCCTAAACTGATTTAATGATGCCTTACAAGCATTCCTTCAAGAAAGAGGCTGAAAATTGTCTGGGGCTTTCAAATGGTGTGAGGAAATGGAGGTTCCTGGTGAGGAGAGGAAGGAACAGCAAGAACAGGTGGGAAGTGGAACAGGAACAAGGCCATTGACAATATTTAGGAAAGGATTCTTTTCAGTGGAATATTTACCCAGGTGGTGCAAGAAAATAGGGTCAGTGCTATTTTCAGCCTGAGAAGGTTTAAATATATGTTTCTGGTTTGTTTAAGCGAATTTCCTGTTCACCAACTTATTGGCAAGGCAGAATGCAAAATGCTTTCTCCTCTTTTGAAACTAGGTGACTACAAACATAAGAATTCATGAAACCAAGAAGAATCCCTGGAAAAAAAAGGCCATGTAACTTTGTGGGTAAAGCACTCCTATGAGAAGGGGAGTGTCACAGTCTGATATTTGCTCCTATATATACATTTTATACGAAAAGCTATTGTGTAATGAGAATAATCTGAGAAACCAAACCAAGAAGCTATGGACATTTTTGTGGCTGACTTTCTAACTGTGAAGCAGGCAAGTCATACTTACTTTTGCACTTCCGTCCATTCCAGTCCATTTACCTTTCTCATTTGGAATAACTCCACCAGGGAAAATAGCATGGGAATAACTTGGGTCTTCTCTGATTTCAGTCCATAAAACTGCCAACACTGGAAATAGCCAGCCTGGCTTTCTATGTCTGCAGCCACAGTACAAGCACTGAGATAGAAAGACGAGGTGGGACTTGGTGAGATTTGTTACGGCTTTAGTACTGTGTATGCACATCATGATTAGCTAGAAGAACTGACATTTCAGAATGAGATTCAGAATCTTGGGGATTCTGACCCTTCCTTTTTGGAGGATGTATCTGGGAGAGGAAGGGTATAACAACCAAAAATATTCACTGGCTTCTAGGTTAACTGATTACATAATATTTGGCACATTAATTTATAATATTCTATGAAGAGAGTTGCCCCCTTAGCAAACATGCTAGTTCTACATCATTGTCTAAGTTTCAATGACAATAAGGTACAAAGCAGCCCAGTTATTTTGGGTAACTGGTGCAAGGCAAAGGTACTAAGGAGCTGCAATGTAAGTCTTACATCATCTGCTCTTTGGATTTACAGAAGACAATTTCACAACAATGTGACTACCTGGCAAGGACAGGTTTTTTTTGAAAGCTTCTCTTATTTGAGTTGCTTAATGCTTTCTAAGGCTTCTAGAATTTTTAGCTCTTTGACAAGAGCAAAATATTGAAAGGAAGTAACAGACAAAAAAGCAACATGAAAATAATGTAGAAAAGTTCAATTTGATTATTTTCAGTGTTTGTGCCAAAAACCAAATCCAAATGAAAGGTTGCAGAAAGATCCATGCTGTCATAAGCACGTGTTCAATTGTCTTAATTTTTATTACTTTGAGAGTTTTCAGTGACTGTTCATTCAAGTTGGAAAGTAATTATTCAATATTTTATCCCTGAAAACAAGGAAATGTTTTCCCATTTTTGTCTGCCATCTAGTGTTAAGAGGCAGAATACTTGTGTTTGTAAAGCCTAAAATATTTGCTAGCACTACACAGCTTCTGTCCATGTCGTATTATGCTGATGAAAATAGAAAACAGTGTTTTCCCTAAAGCTTGACTGAAAAATTTAGATTTAAGCAATTACCTCAGACACCATTATTAGCAGAATACTGCTCTATCAATATACGTTAACTTGTCACTGTGCTTTGAAATACTTGGGTTTTTTAAAAATTTGTTGAGTCTCTTAGGTGATAGTTCTGTATTTTCAGAATACCATCCATAATCAATATGGAAAGTAAAAATAAACTATTGCTATATATAAAAATGCTACTCATATAATAGCTTTTTATCAAACATACAGTGAGAGTGCGTGCAAAACTATTTTCTCAAAATAAAAACTTCCATATTTCATAGATCAAGAGTGAGAATCTTAGACTGACAAATTTTGGAACTATTATTTTTGGTAAATATCCAGTTTTTATCAAACTGCCTCATAACCCATTATTACTTTCTCTCCAAGCAGCACTCCAAGACAAACATATAAATATGAAATGTTAGAAATAATTAATGGCATTGAAAAGTATAGCATGCATATAAATGAATACAGTTAACTCACCTGAATTATTGACACCGCAATACTTTGGCTATAACATGACAAAAATCACGTACACCAAAGAACTCTCTTTCTTTAAAACAGGAAGATTCACCACAATTGTTGTGTAACTTGATTTACAAATTTTCATCCTATCTACAAAAACATGTAGTAATAGGTATAATGAGAAAATGTTTTGAAAGCCTTTGATTTTTTAAATTTGGTAATAGAGATAGAATGCATTAAAATCAAACTGCTCTCAGTGTTGTCCTAAACTAAAACATGTTTCATGGAACCACTCTGAAAGAGCTTGAGTGCTGGGTATGCAACCTAATAAAGATCAACAAAAACCCATCAATAATAACAGCAAGATTTCTGTCTTGATACTTCCCAGAAAGTACTGAAAGTACTGAAATTGAAGTATTTTTCAAATAGCTAATGTACATCCTATTAAAATTTAAATACATCTCAAAGTTATTTAAATGAGATGGTATCTATATTATGTGAAAACAACTACAAACAGAGTTGGCCACTTTCTGAATACCATATGTGGATTCATCTCTCTTATCTAAAAAGTAGGTATTTAGTCAAACAGAATGAACTCATCTTTGACTACTAAGAGAGCTTATAAAATTAGTCTGTCTTTTAAATAAATTTAAGATAATTTTTTCTTAATGTCATGACTATAGTACAGAGAATACTAAATTGGCAAAATGTTTGAGAAGGTGCAGAATTTGTGCCTGGAAATACTACTTTCCTGTCCAGTGTTTTTCAGTTCTTTTGTATTGTTTCATGGTTGTTTTGAGAAGCTGATGGATCATGCATCTCTGAACATGTCAGATCAGACAGGTCTGCTCATCCTTGGGGAGAGCAATGTGGCGAGAACACATGGGTCAGTGATTGGACCAGAAATGTGAAACCTTGAATCTTTTCCTTAGCAAAGATATGAATCAACACTCCATTGTACCTATCCTGGTGGTGAGACAAATGTCTGAGCAGGCACAGGAGAGAATTTCACAATGAGATTATGGGATAAAGTGTGACTGTTTAGGAAGGTGCATGTGCAGCTAAGGATCAGCTGCCAGGGTCAGCGGCCTCCTACCTCCAGTACCTTATTTGCCAGTCCAAGGGAGGCAGGATGTGCCCTGGCAGGATGAAGCTTATCACGTCCAAACCTCCTTCTTACTGAAGTTGTAGGTCTTGTTTTGCCTTAGCTTTTGTTACAGTAAGAAAGCAAGCTACTCTGCTTAAAGCCAGCTCAGACTGTGGCTTCAGATGGGCTGCTGCTTCTTAAGTCATCTGATGAGATCCAACTCATTTCAGCACACTGGCAAATGCACTAGAGCCCTGGGGCTTACAGAAGAGCAAACACACCCAGGGAAGCTGCTTAAGCTAACACAGCTACACATTCTAAAACCATCTGTACTGTGTTGCTCTCATAACAGTATTCAGGCTTTTACATGAAGTAACTCATACATCTAGAGGCAGTGAGACCTCCCCGCTTAGCTGCATCTGTCACTTAGGGCAGAGGCCACGACTGTTTGAAATATTTGGTTTAAAAATGAGCTTAAGCATATATAATGAAATCCTGTGATAAATTAAAGTAGATAAATCTTGAAAACATGAGTATACCACCACTGGATAATACAACCAGATTTGCAGTAATCTACAAACAAGGCAGGCAGACCATACTTGCAGAACAGGACAGAAGGCAGCAACTCTGGAAACATTTAGTAGGGAACAGATGAGCAGCTGGGTATGAACTGCCACTGTACTCTGCAAAAGGATCCTAATATTACGTGGCTCGTGAGTTATTTGTGTATTAATGAGTGTAAAATTGTCATTGCATTGGGTTAATGTGACAAGGTTTTGGTGGGGAAGAATGGGGAGTGGGACTACAAGGGTGGCTGCTGCAAAAAAACATCAGAAGGTGCCCCTGTGTTGGAAGCTGTCATTTCCAGCGGGCTCCAAGATGAACCTGTCACTGGCCAAGGCCGAGCCATTGGCAATGGAGGTAGTGCCTCTGTGATAACACATTAAGAAAGGGTAAAAGCTTCTGCGCAACAGCAGCTGGGAGAGAGGGGTGAGAATATGTGAGAGGAACAACTTTGAAGGCATTTGGGTCAGTGAAGAAGGAGAGGGAGGAGGTGCTCCAGGCGTTGGAGCAGATTCCCCTGCAGATCCTGGCAGATCCCATGCCAGATCAGGCAGGTGCCTGAAGGAGGCTATGACCCCGTAAGAATCCTGCACTGGAGCAGGCCCTTTGGCAGGACCTGTGCCCCTGCAGGAGACCCGCTCTGAGCAGTCTGATCTTGAAGGACTGACCCTGTGGAAGGGACCCTTGCTGGAGAAGTTTGTGAACATTTCAGCCTGTGGGAAAGACTAATACTGGAGGAACTTGTGGAAGACTGTCTCATGTAGGAGGGACCCCGCGCTGGAGCAGGGGAAGAGTTGATAAGTCATCCCACTGAGGAAGAAGGGGTGGCAGAGACAGTATGTGTTGAACTGACTGCAGGACCCATTCCTCATCCCCCTGCTCTGCTGTATGGGGAGCAGGGAGAGAATTTGGGAGTGAAGTTGAGTCTGGAAAGAAGGGAGGGGTGGGAAGAACATTTTAAGACTTGATTTTATTTCTCATTACCCTACTCTGATTTGATTGGTAATAAATTCAACTGATTTCTACAAGCTGAGCTTGTTCTGTCCATGATGGTAAATGGTGAGTGATCTATCTCTGTCCTTATCTCAATTCACAAGCCCTTTGTTCTATTTTCTCTCCCCTGACCAGTTGAGGGAGTGACAGAGTCACTTTGGTGGGCATCTGGTATCCAGATAGGGATGTCCTGCTCTGGGAGATGTGGAGAATTTAACCTGTTCACTTTATAAAAAACACATGATAAAAATTGCAGTATGTAAGGAGTATAAATTTTCCTCTGGGGAATAAAATGCAAGGTAAGAAAGTTAATTTTACTTCTTTATTTGTGAGGAAGAACAGAAGCAGACAACTGGGATCTGAAAGTGTAAGTATGACATGATACTCCTAAGCGTCATGGTAAGGCCTCCATTGTTCCACCTGAGCACACACAGCATTCATTCTCTCTTGCCATTGCCACCTGAAGTTTTGGCAACTTCATTAAAACTGTTTCAGGCAGGCCATGCAGGCAGGAATCTCATGGCCTGCTGCTGCTCTGGGGAAGACCAAGGTACCCCCTAACCCTGTCCAACCCATGAAAAGCATGTCTGTTATCATTCCCTGAGCATTAAGCAGGAGACGGGGGAAGCATATTCCCAAGGCACCTATACCGAGGAGCTACAGAGGCTGGGTAGGGACCCTTCTCTTCCCAGACTCTTGCTCCCAGTGACTCCTGCTCCACTGTGCCCGACCTGAAAGCCAGACGCATCCTGGCCTGCATGAAAGCAGCGTGGGCAGCAGGGCAAGGGAGGGGATTCTGCCCCTCTACTCTGCTCTGGTGAGACCTCAACTGCAGTGCTGCGTCCAGCTCTGCGGTCCTCAACATAAGAAGGACGTGGACTTCTTGGAGCAAGCCCAGAGGAGGGACATGAAGCTGGAGAGGGAACCGGAGCACCCCTTCTACAAAGACAGGCTGAGAAAGCGAGGGCTGCTCGGCATGGAGAAGGTTGTGTGGGGACCTCAAAGCACCTGCCAGTACCTGAAAGGGACCGACAGAGAGGCCAGAGAGGCCAGAAATTATAGTGACACGACAGGGAGTAATGGGCACTAGTTGAAAGACGGGAAATGTAGGTTAGATATTAGAAGAAATCCTTTACTGTGAGGGTGGTAAGGCACCAAAACAGGTTGCCCAAGGATCTGGATGCCCAGACCCTGACAGTGCTCAAAGCCAGGCTGGATGGGTCATTCAGCAGCCTGGTCTGGTCTGGTTTAGCAGGCAGGAATTCGGGAACGGATAATATTCCCCGTCCATTCCATCGCCCCCGCCCTGGGCGGCTCTGTGAGCTCTCACCGGGCGGCGGAAGCTCCGCCCCTCACTCTCGCGTGCCGCGCCGCACGTCGCCACCCGCCCCGGNGCGGCCCCTGCCTGGCGCTCGGCGGCGGCCTGGGGAGAGGGGGGAGGCGGGAGCGACTGTTCAGCAGGTACCGCCGCCAGGGCGGGCCGCGTCGCCACCGGGTCGGGCCGCATCTCCACCGCGTCGTGGGGCAATATGAGGACGGGGGGAACACGATGAGCGCGTGCCGGGCAGGCGGGGCTCGCTCGCGTAACGGGAGGTGGGCCGGGAACAGCGGGGCCCGGACTCGGTGCTTGTTTACGCCGCCACTTTGGGCAGCGTTTCGGGGAAATGGCGCAAGGCAGGAACAGCGGCCGCGCCTGCCCCCGGGACAGGAGGCGCCCCCGTGCCTATATAGCCTGGCCCGGCCGTGGGGCCCCCAGCCCGGCTGCGCGGCGGTCACCCGGCGGGACAGGCACAGCGTAGGCAGAGGAGACTGTAAGTAGCGATGGCGCTGCCGGCAGCGGTGTCACTTCTGCTGTCGCTGTGAAGTTGGCCTGCGTGCCTGCCTGGCGGCCCTTCTCGGCATTTGTCACGGGAGCTGGAGAAGCCTGGGCTTGCTTTTTCGCAAATAATGGATTTGCGCCTGAGGTATCAGCACAAGTCTGGTGTGCTGTGTAAAACGCTGCTCCACCAGTTGCACCTTTCTTTGGAGAGTAAGGATTATATCCTGCCCTTCGCTCTTAGAATGGGCATGTTTTGTTGAACTTTGATCAGAGTATTGCTGTCACTTCTCCCCTGTGAGGTATTCTGCTAAGGGGTGGTAATGTAATGACGTTTGAAACATTGTGTCTGCACAACATAATTTGCTGAAGAAACAGCAATCAATTTTCTATATGTCACTAAGCGCTCTTGGGAAGTGTTGCATATTGCTCAAGATGAGCTTAAACTGTCTTTTAGGGAGTAGCATGTTGAAATGTTGGGATGAGCTGCCAAATGTCCTGACCAGTAGATATTCCCATGAGATTATTTGATTTGATTTGAATGTTCAGCTGTCTTTACCAAAAGGATACATAAGCTTCATCTTGTTTTGAGCAACTCTGTGATTTTAGTTTAACTTGTTTCTGGTTTGGGGTTTCCATTGTTGGTTTTTGTTTTGTTTTGTTTTTTCTCTTTCAGACAACACTACATTACGGGACTTATTTATTAACATATATTTTTTGGAATGAAGTAGAAAGCAACATAGAAAAGGTGCAATTATTTATAAGTAATGACAGTTCATTTTTCCTTGGACGCATATTTATTCTTTTTGATTAACCCAAAAAATCTTTGGTGGAAGCAGAGAAACAAATACCTGTGTTTCTGTAGACCTGAAGCCTGCTGGAGGATAAATCATGCTGCACACCTGAGAGTTTTTCATACAAGTGAACCTTGGTGTAAGTGGGCCAGAAGCAGAACATATTGGTATAACAAGTACATTTATAGCCATGAGTTTTTATACTACAGAGTTTCCAAACTTTTAACTTCTTCTTCTAAAGGACTTACAAGGGTGAGCATTCGCATGTCACGAATTAAGAATACGATAGAATCTGTTTCAAAGGCAGTGTCTGGCACTCACAGTGAACTGGTGTCACGGATAGCTCGATTAAAGTCCCACTCAGGTACTTTGGGTAAAGCAAATAGAAGTAGTGCAGATGCAAGTAACATCAGCACGAATCTAGAAAATGATAAACAGGTTACAGATGTCAGAACTCAGGACGATTGCAACAGAGGCCCAGCTGCAAAGAAATCCACTTGTGCAAGTGAAAACTTGGAGCCTGCGTTAGTAAGTTCAAGCGGCATTCGTCAAGATACTCCAGAAGTTTCAGCATCTACTAAAAACCACCTTTTTCATGTAAGTTACTTTTCTACAAATTTTGGAGAGACTTACAACTTCGTAGCTGATCATATCAACTCTTACTTTAATAATTCTGTTATGGAACAAGAAAGAAAAAGGAGTGCTTTATTACAGGACTCTGAAGGTGAAGAGAGGAATAAGCTTGATTCATCAGCAAATACTGTAACAAGCGAAGAAAAGAGAGTGAATTCAGCAGGTACTTTAGCTCCTGAAGCAGAGACCTTGGGTACTGAAAAGACAAATACTGCTCTCCCAGTTTCCACTAAAAAAAGTATTGCAAACTTTTTTTCATATCCCAGTAACAGCGTACAAGCTTTTGTCGACAGCTATATTGGTGGGTTGGTTCCAAAGTTAAGATCTGATCCAAAAGTTATTTCACCAGAAAAAAGTAAACAGCAAGAACAAGAAGTGTCTGAGAAGAGTGATGAGGACAAAGCAAAAGAAGCCAAGACTGCAGAAGAGAGGGAAAAGCATCTGTCTCTTCAGAGAGAAAAGGCAAGTCTTTGTTTAATGTTAATTTATGTATTATTTCTATGTATATTTTATACAAGTGTATATATGTGCTACACTAGTGTATGTACCTATATTTAAGCATAGATACACACATTTACTTATGTAAATAAGTATTTACCTGTGTATATACTTTCATACATATGTACACATACTTTTACTTATATATAAGTATTTGTACTTCCGTATAAGTATATATGTAGCATTCCTGCCCACATCAGGGAGGTTGGAATTAGATGATCTTTAATGCCTCTTCCAAACCAAACTGTTCTCTGATTCATTCTATGCACTTTGATAAAAAAGTACATATGTAAAACTGTGTAGATTTTATATATATATATGCACACTATATGTAAACTTACAAATATACATATGTACTTAAAAGTAGATATAGATACATCTGTGTTTAAGTATTAAATGTTTTATGCAGGTGTAGATATGTTTATGCAAGTTTATATATAGGGTGTGTATATATATAGACACATCTCTGTGTGTGCGTTGTGTGTTGTAGGTACATATATTTAGTTCATATATGCATAGAGTCCATAGTTACAGACAGATCTAGTTGTGCTATTTTTTGTAGTTACAGTAATTTTACAGTTCATGGTTTGTTAATGGTTTAAATACTAGAGAGTTGCCCTGAAAATCCATCTCAACACATACTGACATGTTCGTTTGGTGTATTCCTGCTGTAAACTTTATTTATTTCCACTAAATAAAGAATCATAAGGTTTTTGTTGATGATTTAAGCAATGCTTACTTGGAACCTGTAGGAGATCTGTAGTACAACATGCTGTTCATTGCTTCTGAGAAATCTTAAAATAACACATTGAAATTAGTCTTGACAAATTTTACACATTTCTTAGATTAGTTTTATGTTGTGTGTTTGTCTTCTTTAGATCATTGCAAGAGTGAGTATTGATAACAGGACTCGAGCTTTAGTTCAAGCCCTGTGGAGATCCTCTGATCAAAGAGTCTGCATCAACAGGGTTGAAGAACTGACCTGTCATCTTCTAGAATTTCCAGAAAGCAGAGGAGTTGCAATTAAGGTGCAAATCATTTTTATGCTTAGATAAAAAACAGTCTGACAAATGATTGATAAAGAACAACATAAAACCTCCTTCTGTGCTTTTGTGGACTAGTCATATTTCCTATATGCAAAGATTACAGTTTGAGTGTCTCTTTTTATAACTTTTTAGCTGGTTTAAGCAGATTCATATGCAAACTACTGGGAGTTTAGCTAAAGGCTCTTAAGACTGCAATGTTTAATTTAGAAGCATACAGCATGGTCATGTGGATAGGTGGTATAGCTTTTTCCAGTGGTGGATAAAGGTCGTACACTGTGTCCCCTGTGGCAGTTGGCCAGATGGGAATGTGCTGTACAGTTGATCTGTCAATGCACAGTACTTTCTATGCTTGTTTACATGCCTTCTTCGAAGAGAGGTGGCAAGAGAACCATCAAATAAATTCATATAGTAGAGTCCTACTTGTTTCCTTCCCTGCATTGAGAGGGCAGGAGGTGGGTGGTAGACTATTCTAGAAGTACTAGCTAAATCATAGTATTTGTCAACCTTGTGCCTTTTTCCATAAGGTGTGACAAACCTCTGACACAGATTGTAGAATTTCTGGAAAAAATAGCCTTTGGGAATGGAGTGCAGGCCAGATGAATCATCTGGGCAGGGTACAGGTCAGGCATTCACATAAATATATGTGAATTACTTTATTATGAAAGAGCATATTTACTACTCCCATTTTGATTGTAATGCTGTGTATCTTTGTGGTAATGTCCATCTTAAAAATACTCTGTGTGGGAAAGCATTTTAAATTTTGTTTTGATATTAGTGTACTTAGAAGGCATTTCTTGTTTTGAAGCCTGTGGTACTTATTAAGCAAATCTGGGGTTTTACCTGTATTTGGTGTGCTTCATACTTGAGTCTACACTTGGCTGATGTGATACTAAGTAAATAAAACCAAACTGGTAAATGTAGCTTTCCTAGCTATTGAAAATATTTACATATAATCTTGATTGTTTAATTCTGATAGGTAGTTACTGTAGCAATGAGGTGTGTACAGCATAACATTGACATCCTTTTTTTCCCTTGTTAGAGAAAGACATGGGTAAATACAGATTTGAATAAGTTTTCTTCCAAGTTTAACTACTATATTACTTGTGTACTTTAATGCCACACTAAGAAATTTAAGACTGGATTCTTTTGGTTTAAACATATGGTTAGAATGAAATATCCTTGTATTTATCAATAGGAAAAATTAATCCCATGCCTGTTGCGACTGAGACAGGTTAATGATGAAAGTCTTCAGGCTGCTGTTAGAGAAGCTTTAGCTCTGATTGGCTATACAGACCCTGTGGAAGGCTGGGGAATTCGAGTCCTCACCATTGATGGAGGAGGAACACGGTAAACTTCTGGGGTTTTACGTACTTGTAACCTTTCTCATACTGTAACTATAAGTAAAATTTAAGTCTCTCTTTGATAGATAAATACCCAAAGAGGTAATTTATGAGTTACGTTTCTGTCACTTTTGACTATCTAAGGGTTGGGTATTGTTTTTGTATGCATTTCTGCTTGAATGGTGTTCGTTTTGGTGCTCATTTTGCCATACAGTTATCTCACTCTACCCCAACAGAGTTCCCACCGCTGAACACCAGATACTCTTTTGTGTTAGAGAAGCACAAATCTGATGGTCTCTAATGCATCTCCCCCGTTATTTCAGGTACATTGAATTGAGGCTAGGCAGGCCACACACTGGAAAATACTGTGCCCCAGTGGGCATTGTTAAGACCAAAATTGAAGTGCTGTGTAGTGTGGATGCAACTAAAATCTACCCTTTGTCTACATCCACAGAAGTTAATCACCTCTCAAGCTTTTGCTATAAAACAATATGGCTGTAGCTGTTGAATTATTATTTTTGGTATGCCTGAGTATGTCATTCATATTTGCTATTCACCATTCTATTTTAACTGTTCTGCTGCTCTTTTATTTCCTGAAATATTCAGGATTCTTACTGTTGCAGTTATTAAATTGTAATTAGTTATAATGAAGCAAAGGTGTTTGAAAAGTGATTAGAGCTATGTAAGATAAGACTGCCATTGTATGTGAAGGGGAATTTTGTGTTTCAGGGGTTTAGTTGCACTTCAGACTCTACGGAAACTAGAAGAATTAACTGGAAAGCCGGTTCATCAACTTTTTGACTACATCTGTGGCGTGAGCACAGGTAATTATTAAGCCACAAGTTGGAGTTTTGCTATCAATATAGTAAAATAATATCTGAGAATAAATAGAGATTTTGCAGTTTCTGCCCTAGAGTATAAGCTCGGAAAGTATAGTTGTGATTTCTAGAGTCTTTCTTTTTGCTTCTGAATAAGAACTTTGGGCAGTTCATGAGAAACTTTTGACTTCAAACTGATTTGTCATTTTTTCAATTTATGTGAAATCTTCAACTTGCACATAGAAACAGTTATCTTAGGTATTTATGGAGCTTTACAGACTACTAAGGTAATATCCCTCAGCAACTGATTCTGGGTCAGTTGTGTTTCCTTTATTAAGTTAAAAGCAATATTTCATCTTTATTAATTACCTGCCAGAAGGCCAGAATGTGCCTGTAGCAAGATCTTGAATTATCTAAATTAGAGGAAGTGGTCAGTGCTGTGGTGCCCTCTGGTCATATTGGTCTGTGTAGGCTGGAGAAATGGCTTGGCAGGTTCAGTAAAGCCAAATACAAAGCCCTCCATCTGGGTTGGGCTGATGGCCTAGAAACCAGCTTTGCAGAAAAGGACCTAGTCTTGTTTGGAGCAAGCTGGGCATGAATCATCACTGCACTCCAGAGCAAAGAAAGCTGACCACATTGGCTTGCATGGAGCAGAACGAACCCAACAATTTAAACATCTCTGTTTGGCCACAAATGTCTTGTTATGGGCTCCTCTATAAACCCTTAATCTTTTGGGTATGTTTTTGTACATACTGGGTGAGTCTGGCAGAGATCCAGGGGGCTGGAGCTCATGGCATGTAAAGGAAAGTGCAAAAACTGGGTTTATTTGGCCTTGAGAAGACTAAGGGTGGGCCTTTATCTTGGTTCAGCTAATGGGAAAATAAAGATAGATCTAGAATAATTTTGAAGGTGTACAGTGGTAGGAGAAAAGCCAGCAGACGAGTTGGAGTATGGAAAGCTATAATTAGATACGGGATCATGTTTTTCTTGCAGGGGTGGTCAGACACTGGAAGGAGTTGCCTGTACTGGCTTTGTAATCTCTGTCCACGGAGATACTCAAAATTTGGCTGAACAAGTCCTGAGTAACCTATTCTAATTATACCTGGTGGAACAGGAGGTTGGACTAGATGATGTCTACAGGTCCCACCCAGACTTAATTATACTTGTGACTCAATGATAAGTTACTCCTCCCTAGAAAGCAGGAAGCTCCAAAGCATGTTTCTCCTTTAAAGACAGTAATCTCCTTCAGAAATTTTAGACCAGTTAGCAGCACAAGTATGTTTTCTAACATAGGAAGTATGCTATAGTTTACTAGCTCAGTTTCCTTTAGAAACCCACATTCTTCAAATTTTTATCATACTTATATTCTATACAGTTTAATTCAGAAATTATATTAAACACAGATCATTCTGAGTAGATGAAGTGTGTTTCAAGAGATTTGCTTAATAGACTCAAAATAGTGGAGGAGAATATTTACGTCTCCTAGACAGAATTTGTTTGTAGTCACTATATAGTTCCCTGCTTTACATTTTTAATAGTCTTCCAAATTTTTGGAAGACCATTAAAATAATCCTTCATTAGTTGGTTTAGTTAGTTAGTTTAGCAGGAAGTGGTTGTTTCTTTGGAAGATGGTTTCCCTACAAAATACTTCTCCAGTGTTGTCTTCAATGAATAAAGGTGTTTTACCTTGGATAGAGAGGCCTTGTGTTCTTAATTTACTCCCACTACTATCACTAGAACTAACTTTAGTTTTAATTCTTCCTCAAATTTGGGATTTATGACTGCTAGTAAGTACTTAGCATATTCCTGTAAATTTTGTTTACACAATTAAGCTTTTGTCTGCAGTTGTCCAGTTTGCAATAATAAATGAAAAGACATGGCTGGGTGAGGTTGGGCGTGTCTGCCAGCACTGCTGGCAGTTCTGTTTGTATTGACAGTACATGTGCCAATAGTCTTGCAGTTGAATGAATTGTGCTTTACAAGAGTGATGGATTAAATGATAGGAAGGATGCCTCTTGTGCACTGCACTTCTCTTTTCTGCTGCAGTTTTTGTATTTCTTACTATTGTTCAGCTGTTTTGCTTTTGAAGTTTGGAAATGCCCTTGCTGTGAATTCAGCATCACTGTCTTTGTAATTATCTTCCCTGACTTTTCACTGGGGGTCAGAGGGTGTAACTGAGGCAGTTCATAGAGAAAGATCATTGTAATGATGCTGTAATAGGCCCTGCATACTTTGAATCTGCTCACCAAGATAGCAAATGTATGATATTGGAGAACTGGTGCTGGAGAGTTTAGAGGAAGGGAATGTGGCAGAGGATTGCATGACTCAGGAAAATGGTGTTTCTCTGCTGCTAGGTGTTATGTCTACATTGAATACAGGCGTCTGGTGATTTGGCAATTAGGAAAGTTTCTCTTGATGAAACTATGTGTCAAGTAGGCCCAGGTTGCCTTAAGCATGTGTGCTACCTTTTAAGAAACTGAGACCATGAATCCACTAGTGCTCAGCTATGACAGTGGTGGGCACTGTGAGAGGCAAAAACGGCTTGGAAGTCATGTTTCCTTTAAAGCCATCTGTAACTTCCTGGATGTAGTTTTTTCTGCACATGTGTTGTATTTTTACTCTATTTCAAGAACTGGCACCTTTTAAAATTAATTTTTTTCAAGCCTATGTCATTTATTTCCAGATTGAAAAAATCATGTGTCCTAATTATTCATAACGCTTAATTACATGTTCTTACAGTATGGCACAAGTAGATTTAAAGGTTGTGTGTGTCCCTTTTGGTTTAATATATCTAAGAATTGTGGTAATGCACTAATTGTATTTTTCCACAGTCTTTTTAATGGTATTTAGTGGCAGTGCTTTTTGAGTGCTGTTATTTTGTTCCAGCAAGGGTAGGTCATAATTTTTGTTAGGCACACACTAGATGGCAGCATGTATGAAATTAATCATAAATGGTTGCAACCAAACGTAATCCAAACTACTGAAATCTCCTTTATTTTTGCAGAATTTTCCTAAAATATTTCTCTATTGACTTAAGAGTTTGCATGGTAGTAAATAATGCTCCAAATAAATTTTTAGTACCACAGCATAGATTTCTTTTACTCATTTCTCTTTCGAAGTAAAGTAGTGGACTTCATTTGCTTTCTGCCATATGCTTGTTTTAATCTGAAAAATGAAATAATACAATGTTTCAAATTCTCATATTTATGTTTTTGAAAATAGACTTTTTCTATCTTGTGTATCTTCTTTTAAAATATGGTTGGTGATCTCTAAGCAGGAATTTAGTGATATAAATGTCAGTTGGTCTTGCTGTTTCAAGTCAGATATTCTGTTAACCTATGAACTACATTAACTGGTAATCCACCTTTGTAGTCTTACTCCAGGATACATTTTTGTAATATTGCAATATATTTGGTTTTTTTTTTCAGGAGCTATATTAGCTTTTATGTTGGGATTGTTCCATATCCCCCTGAATGATTGTGAAGAACTGTACCATAAGTTAGGATCAGATGTTTTTAAGCAGAATGTCATTGTTGGAACAGTCAAAATGGGCTGGAACCACGCCTTTTATGACAGTGATATATGGGAAAAAATGCTCAAGTAAGTAAAGGATGATCAGGTGAAAAATAATTAGTGCTATGACTGAGTGCGTTTGGTTTTGTTATTGCTTCACTGGTGTGCAGATTCTTAGAACAACTAAAAAGGATTAATGTATACTCTCATTCTTTTGAAATAGCTGTTTTCATGTTTACCAAGATGTTGAAACCTTTTAATGTAATGATTTACATTTCTGGGGAATAAAGTAAGCTTTACTGCACTGATTTCTGATTATATTCCTTTATGCTTGCCAGCTCTGCTTGATCTGACTCATTACAGATTTGCTACAAATTTTACTAACCACCTGCTGTGCCCTTTTTAGTAAAGGAGATTGGTGAGAAGTGAAATAATGTGCTGTGGTAGGGATTTCTAATGTTTGCTGCTATATTGGCGGACTTTGTCCATTGCTACTTTATTTAACAGGGAAATGAGCTGTAAGGGTTGCAGTGAAATGTATTCACTTGCATTGATGGCTATTCAGGAGAAGCCACTAGAAAGAATTATTATATTACAGGTTTTATTTCTGAATTTTATTCATCAGTATTTGTATTGATAGTTCAATTGTTTATAATTTTTAGCAGACTAATGTTTCCCAAGCAGCATAAGTTGACCCTGCCACTGAAAGAACTGAACCGTCTTTTCTGAGAGAAAATGTAAAATGGTAAAAGGTTCCTTCTGATAAGTAATAACAAATTCCTTTGGGAACATGATTACTGTGTTTTAGGGGATTAAAAGAGTTTTTATGACATAATAGTGGGAATACCAGTACTGTCTGAATTTTAAGCATCTTACTACTCTGATGAAGTGGAGAAAGAAGAAGCTTCTAAGCACTTCTCTGTGTTCTTGCATATTTTCAGAAATAAATACATTTGTCAAACCAATATCATAAGCCTTTCTTGTCAGGCATCTGGAGGTCTTTTTTTAGAAATTAAATTTTTCTGTCTTCCCTCATTTCCTTCTCCACACAATTAAAAAAAGTCATGTGAAAATCACAATAACCTAATGTGAAAGTGTTTTACATGCCTTTAATTAAAATATTGTTATTCTGCAGCTACATGTAGCACATGAGGAAAGTAAAGAACTCTATTCCTGTGCAACAGACAAAAGCAGGCAATTAATATATTAGCCATAGACTAAATTAAAAATTAAATGTGCTGATCAACAAATGACTTCTTGGTGACCTGCAGTGTAGATGCTATGAAGGGAGATGCTATGTCTGCACAGCATTCTGTTGAAGGGATTCCTAGAGGCTTCCCTGTTGTGTGGGGGCCTGGAGCTAAGAAGAGAATTGTAAGGTTATATAGTATCTCTTTACAGCAATATTGAAGGCCAGGGAAACTGCCTTATGTTTTGTTTTGGATTTAAAAGTGTTACTTGTGCTGTATGTGTTTTTGTAGTTTAAATGGTAACTTGTCGGCCTTGCTTGAAATAGAGACAATCCACTGACAATGTACAGACAACTAATATGTGTTTAGTCCTATCACAATATCAGTGGTGGTATTTTCTGTCAGAAGGTATTCCTGCTGAAAATAATTAAGTTGATATTTCTTCAGGCTAATGTTCCATGCATTCATGAGGTATGTTATAAATTGCATTTCAGAAAATGACAACTAATTTTGGTTAACTGACATTTAATTCAGAGTACTTTAGGGAATTGGTTTCATATGTTCTGTGTGTATCTATTTTAACTCCTCTTATGTATTTCTTGAGTTGCAGTTGGAGGGCTGGTTTTAATAATTTACATTATGCAGAAGATTTTATTTACAACATATCAGTGTATGTAATGTTGTATTGAATTGGCGTTTGTAAGAACCTGGCTTATAGTTCCAACTTCTCTGTTTTCTTTTGACTGTTGTTGACATATACAATTTTCTTCTTGCATGCTGTCTTAAGAAACTACTGGAGAAATGTGGTGAGCAGCTAGGGGTTTTCACAAGGTAGCTAAAATCTCATGTTGAGAATTTATAGTCTTGAGAATCAATCAGTCCCTGTATGGAGTGTAGTATAAAAATTACATGTTCTCTTTTGGTAGGAAAATGGATAATGCATGTGTTTGGGAATACAAGTAATAATGCTTCAGTATTTGTTTTGCAGTGAAATATAAATTGACGCTGCTCTCTAGTGACTAGATGGGTAACACATTCCATACCAGCACATGGTATAAAAGTCTCTTCTTTAGGTTTGGTAAAGATGTCATAGTTTTCTGGTACTACTGTTATTGTTGGAAGAGGGCAAAAGTTACAGTTTTTCCTTTTGCATTGAGTGCTCTTTCTCCAGAGTATTTGCATCACTGCTGTGGCCCATTAGAATGTTTCTTCCAGCATATGGTTTGCAATATGTTCTTTATAGAATTATTGAAATGAGTGTTGCAATATTAGTGACTTGAAGCAATGAAAGAGCAATGTTTGTGAAAGAGACTCGTTGTTTAAGTAGGTCATGTCTAGAGGACATAGGTCACAGACACACACAAACAAAGCAGATAAATGGAAAAATAGGATAGCAGAAGAAATTATGTGTCAAGTAATAACCAAAGAATGGGAAAATGTAAAATGCTTACAGGATTTAAAGTAACTTTAATATCTAAAGTGGTTTGGGTTGTCACAGACAGTTTAATGAAACATCTGTATGCTTGTGGTCAAACAAGATGATTTAGTGTGTGACAGTTGGGATTGAAAATACAGAAAATACCATAATGCCATTATATTAATTTACAAGACAGTTTCATTTGAAATATTATTTACAGTCCTGGTTTTCCCATTTTAGAGAATATTTCTGTTGCAAGATTAGGGAAAAAGTAACCAGTAGCCTAAACACAACACACATTAAGAGTCTTTATAATTAACAAAAGCAAACAAGTTAAAGTGGTAATTTGGGATAGTAAGGCATCTTGAGAACTACCAGTTTCTGTTTTTCTTTGATAACAGGGGGCTATTCAATAAAATTAAAATTAGAAGGCTTTTTTTTTTAACACAGTATGTGTATAAACTGTGGAATTACTTCTGCTGTGATTTCGTAAAAGAAAATTAAACAGTGAGACAAATACATTTATTTAATATGCAATTACAGTATTAATGCTAGCAACAGAACTAAAATAAATGTGGAGGTGATATTAAACTTTTCTCCTTGAACTGTAATATTTGAAGTTGCACAGTAGTTGAAAGGATTTCTTGTACCTTCTCTGGAGTATCAGTTTCTGGCCTTCATAAAAAACAGGATGTGATGAGATAGTTATTCAGTTTGATGGTTCCTATAATTAAGCAGAGGATGTTGCTTATGCATTTTTTTAATCTTTGCATTCAGTGTTTGGGAAAAAATACCCAATACAGACATTTCAGAAGTAGATGAAAGTGATGCAAATCAGTAGATGTCTTTGATACCTCACCTCTGTCAGTCTCATTTCTTTTATTCCTACTTCATGGTTCTGTGTGCCTTCATCTCCTTCTGTAATCAGTTAATGAGTGCAGATGTCACTCTTCCGCTTCTGCCTGGTGATTCTTAGACTAGAATCAATGCAAAAATAAAACAGTGCTTCTGGTACAAGGATTGTGTCGGCAGGAGTTTCCTGTTGTAGGACTGGAACCTGTCTCCCTTCCTTTCTCCCTGTCAAGGACATATATGCAGCCATCCTTCAAGCACAAATATCCACTAGAAGAGCAGTAAATTGTCCTAATTGCACATATAGTTGGCTGTTTGCATGCGGGACTGCTGCTATGTTAGCCTTTAAAGCTTGTTTTATCTTCTGAGTAGTCGATAAGGATGTTGTTTTTAACAGTGGAAGTGCTACTCCCTGCTGTCATGGGTGCAAGCTGTAGATGGATGATCTCATAACAACAGCACATGGAATATCTTTACTTGAAAAGCGTGGCAGTATAGAAAACTCATTGCAGAGTAAGGCAGATGCACCACCATTGTTTGGGTGGGCTGTGTTCTAGGGGAGGAACAAAGCTTGCTGATTTAAAGGAAAGCCTTTTTGGAATCACTATCCGTGACCACCCACTCTCTAGGAGTTATATACCTTGATTGTAAGCAAATCAAAGTTGAAGTAGATGGTGGGGTGAGATTACTGGCTGGTATAGTAATTTGCTCCAGTCTCCTCTACTATGCAGAAGGGCTATCTTCTAGTCAGCAATAGGAATACTGACCCTGATATGGTGAGAAATTAAAAAGTTGACCATTAGTATGATTTATAAAAATGTATTAATGTGAAAAAATACTACCTCAAAAAGGAATGGTAAATGCATATTGGATTACTGTTATGGAAGACTACATGAAGATGTTTTAACTTTCTTCTAAATCATATGGAATGCCATCTTTCTCTCTGTTGCATTTGTTTCTGTAACTACAGAGGAGTGCTTTTTCATGACTGTAGAACGACTTAATCAGGATGTTGGTTTTTTGAATCCTAAATGTAGCAAAGTATTTTGTCTAACTATGTAGTTGAGTAATTCTAATGATTTATGGTTAAATATGTGAACCGAGTAATTTGAATCAAGACCTGTTCAGTCACTCTTCAGACTTACTTCCAACAGACTAGAAGGTTTGAAGTGTTGGTCCATGGAAGTGAATTGTAGAAGTCTGTTAAAGTGAAATACAAACATTGCTTCTTTTAGATGCAAAGGTCTCAGAAATAAGGATGATAAAAATGTATGTCTTGTTCATGCTAAACTGATAGAGCGTTTTCAATTCTTTACACTTTTTTTGTAGAGAAAAAATGGGCTCAAATCTTATGATTGAAACTGCAAGAAAGTCGAAATGTCCAAAGGTAAGTAGTTTTCTAAGGTAAATACTAATTGTATACTTCACAAGTACTTTTAAGAGTTCTGAGTAAATTCTATGCCTAGAAGAACATTGGATAGACAGCATGAATGTTGAAGTGCTCTTCAGGCTTCCATATGTAATAACCTATGCTTTTAAAGCATAAAATTTAATCAGATTCTTAAATTTTGGCAGTGATTTATGGTATTTTATTACTTCTAGTTGGAATATATTGCAGAGATGTTAAAAAACCTGTAAGCATAGAAATACTGGGTCAACATTTTGGGGTTGTGCTAAGCTTGTTTTTTTAATATAAGAATTCTAGTGTCTGGAGATTCTGTCATGTCAGCTGTGATCTCTGTTACTGTGTTGCAAGAGGACAGAGTTTCTTCTCACTTTGTTTGGAGTACCTGGTTTTCTCCATTCACATTCTTGGGCCCCAGGATCTCTTCTCTTCCTGTGTGGTAGAAAAGGCACCAAGTCATAGGAGGGGTGTTACATACAGCAGCATGAGAGTGAAAGATGAGAAAGCATGGGTATTTTATTTTTGGTGAAGGATAGGGTGTGAAGAAAGAAGAGAAATATAATAGGATATATTTCAGAACAATCTGTAATTAACAGGTGTTTTGGTGTCATAGCACTATATTCAATGCTTTACTGTTAAATGGAAGATATTCACATTTTTCTAAACATAGAAACGTGTGCCTTAGTGACTGCGTTCCTAGTCCGTGTCTAAAACAAGGACATGAAAAGGCTGGTGTGGTATGTTGCTTTCTGAGAGAGAAGCTATCCTATGTTGACTTGAAAGTTATCTTTGAACTGGGATCTTTGGCTTCCTTCCATGTTCTTCAGTAGTAAAATGTGAATATAAATAGAGTTGAAACTAGCTGTTCCCACTGATCGCTTTATAGTGCTGTCAGTGGTGGCACTCTTTACAAGGCACAGCAGAATCAAAATAAAACACACAGTTCTCTGCTCTGCTGCTGCTAAATTCATGGCAAGATGGGTTTTTCCAGAAGGTGCCAAGCACTTTGCAACCTAGACTGCATCATGGAGTGTACATGGGTATTGCCAAAAATGAAAGCATCCTTTTAATAAGTCTTCTATTACATTTTCAGAAGTTATTTTTCTTACTGCTTCTGGTAGTGCTTAGAACTAAACCCTCGTTTTGAGAAAAACAGGAAACTTTTCCTCCATCAAATGATGGAGTGTGAATCAGGCAGTTTTGGTTTTGCATTGTAATGTGGAAGTACATTTTTGTGTTCTATAAGGATGAATTTACAGTGAATAAAATTATTTAACTTAAGTAGCTAAAGAGTGAAATACAGTGATATCACAGCATCAGCTGTGCTGTTGAGTAATGTTTCATGAAAACACGCTACTCTGTAAAACAGTAAACAAGATAGAATTGAACACCCACTTGGCTGCTGAAGAGTGTTGTTCTGACAGTGCCAGCCAGGCTGGCTGCATCACCTCTAAAGGTCTTGCACATTCTAACACTCATCTGTAACTACATGTACTTTCTCCTTGTGATTAGCTCTCTAAGATACATTCTTTTTGTTGTCATAGTTGGGGTTTTCTTCAATGGAAATACCATTTTGGCTTTTCACTTAGATGAACATATGTGATTTCTGTTACTGACATTTCAGTATCCTTACAAAAAAAGACTTGAAAGACTTATATTTGATTCTTGTGCAGGAGAGATTCTTACTGCAATGCTTTAAGTCCAGTTGCAATATTAAGTAATCATTTTCTTGGAGAAAGAAATTGATTGACAGTTCTGACATTCATATTTAATGGCATTGTTGTATTGCTGGTTACAGACTTCTGAGAATGAAATACTATTTCAAAAGGAAAAGTGTTTTAAAGTCACATAGTTGACACCAGCATTTTGTTTAAATATCATAGATATTAGTAAAAACAGAATAGCCAGTGGAAGCAATTAATTACAGGTTTAAAATAGCATTTTCTTTAGGGATTTGGGTCTCTTGTTTGTTTTTTACTTTCACTTTTTAAAATTTAGATAGACATTATAAAAATGTAACTAAATAATGAATCTAGTAAGATTCCAGAGGTGCATTAATGTATAAATTGGATTTCATATGGTGGGAAGCTTTCATTCTCATATTATGGTTATTATCATCATATATAACTAATTTTTTTCCTTCTCATTTACTAGGTAGCTGCAGTAAGCACCATTGTAAACAGAGGAACACCACTGAAAGCATTTGTGTTTAGAAACTACAACCACTTTCCTGGTGTTAAGTCCCATTATATTGGAGGCTGTCAGTATAAGCTGTGGCAGGCAATTAGGGCATCATCTGCTGCACCAGGTTACTTCGAGGAATATGTTTTGGGCAGTGATCTTCATCAGGTAAGTTGAAATCTTCTCCTTGAGTAAATATTTTCCAATTTTACACCTGAGAAAAAACATGGTCTGAATCTCTGAATCAAAACTAAGGAAATAAGTTGGTAGCACAAAGGAAATCTAGGACAGATGGGGTAAGAAAAGATATTTTTAGCTTCTATAGCCCTTACAGAACGAGAAAGGCTTAAAAATCTTAGTCTTCTCAATACAAACCTAAGCACTTCTACTGTTACTTTCTTCTCTGCCTGGGAGGAAACCTTATATGAGTCGTAAATTGCCTCTGACTTCCTACTTGCAACTGGTATTTCACTGAGCATTATTTCACTAAATAGATGGAGTATCTTAAAAATCTAACAGTATTGTAAAATGTGAAAAAAACAGGTCGTATACTTCAGCATTGTTTTTATTAGTGCACAATTTCAGCTTATGGTCTACTTCTTAATTCACTGATAGCTCATTCAGCTTTACCCTGGTTCTGGGCTAAGTAAGAAGAGTAAGAGATCCCACAGCAGTAAGATTAAACTCAGAGGACAACTGCAAAAGAAATTCCCTTGAGGATAAAGCAGTGTCTCCTATCATCAGTGCATGCTGTTTTATTATATTACAGCGTCTCTTGGTGACCCTGATAAGTAAAGAACAAAGCAAATTAATTTCTTCAGCAGTGTTTTAACCATGGGGTTTTAGTCCTCCAGTCCCCCTGTATTATTCCGCAGTTCTTCAGGTTTTCAAAAAATAATTCTTGCAATGCATACTAACTTAAAACTATTAGTATTTGTTTTACTAAATACCTGATGCAGATCTGTAGCAGAAAAGATTACAAAGGGTGACTGCACCAGAGACCTTCAACAAAGAGAGCCTAGGATTGACGCTTAAGTTTAGTGAAAGCATCTGTTACATTTCTGTCATATTAATTCATATGATGGCGTTAGCCTCAAATGCTGGAAAAAAGTAGCATATTTTGAGTAATAAGATGTACCTGGATCACATACAGAATTTCTGATGGTGTCCATTGAAAGACGGTGTAATATCCTTAGCATTTTAATGTGCTTGAGTAGTACTGAAATTTAAAGGCTAACAGATAAGTATAAGATGAAATAGAGAAAAATTCATTAGATTAAGAGGTGGTAAAAAGAAGCATTGATACAAACAAACAGCTAGAATTTAATCTGAAAAAAGACAGCACATTTCCGTATTTTGATTCAACGTTTATAAGGTGATGAAATAATTCAGCTATCTAAAAGCTACATAGAAATTAAGGGGTGAAGGGGAAGGGTGCCCGTGGAGGGTTGGGTTCAAGAAATTCTGAATTTTCTTTCATTTTGTTGTTTCCCCTTTTTGTTTAGGATACTCTTCCCCCCTCCCTCCCCTACCTGACTGCCCCCCACAACTTTCCCAGTACAGTGCATCTTCTTATCCTCAAAACATTTTAATCAACTACAATCTGAAATAAGCAAATACGTTTTGAGGGGTTTTTAAACCTAAAAGTGGAGTAACACGTCAGATTCCAAGCCACTGCTTGAAATCCTGAAATGTGTTCATCTTCCATCTGGACAAGCGAAACTGGGAAGGGGGCTGCTTTAGCCTTGGGAGATGTTCCAAGCTGCTCCTTAACTGATTGGATGGGTCAGTATTAATCTATGTAAAGAAGTTGTCTTTCTGTTCTCACCTTTCCACCCCCTCGTTCCTTGAAGAGAAAGTACTTGGAAATTGATCTGTGCTTTTACATGAAAGATAGCTGAATAAACAACATGATTTTATAATTTCTACACAGTGCTTTACACAATTTTTTGTCTTAACATAGTTTCTGAATTGCCAGACTTGTGTGAAATGCAGTAAGGCTGGTACTTATTTCATCTGTGTTCACTTTTTAAGTCCAGTTTACCAGACTAAGGAATGTGTAATTAATGTTAATAGAGGTCAGATCCAGTATTTTCAGGCACACAGGGCTGGAAGGAAGTCTACTTAATTTTTTCCTTACTCCAGAATCTTTGGACAAAACCCTTCCATCTGATCTTACAAACCCTGTTTCCCAAGTTCAGCATTCTTCTCTACTTGATGTATTATAATTACTAGAAAGTAAGGGCTTAGGATGCAATTCACCTTTGTCAGCTTTAAAGAATTAAATATGTTCTCAGTACTGAAACAGTTCATTGTAGTAGAACTAGATGCTAGATTTTTGGATTCAATCTGAAAAATATCTCTTCTCCCCAGCCAGGAATATTTAAACACTTGAATTCTTATAGAAACCACCTTTAATATCTGGCATGCTTTTCTTTCCCCAGATTACACTTTTCTTACCCCATCTGTATTTCCATAAGTATCTGGTTTGTGTGGGGAGTACTTGGATGTCCAGGTAGCAAGTTACTACATGGTAAATGCTCCATAACTGTCTTGATGCAGCTTTCTAGCAGACATTATAAATCCACTGCACACTCTGAAGCAACCTTGAATTGCCTTGTTTTAACCCTGGGGTAAACATGCTCAGTGCATGTAGCAGACTGCTACCCTTGTTTTCCTTAGTTAAATAAGGGAGTTAATGCCACCTCATTGGAAGAAGTGAGATATTCAAGAGTTTTACCTCTGCTGAAATATCCAACATGAATTGAATTGAAAGAAATACATACACATAAATTCATTTTAAAATAGATAGGATCCTAAATGCAGTCATATTCCTTCTTAAAATAGCTTTCTTATTAAAATATGTTAATATTGGTAACTCTTTGTTCTTACAGTTCATATCATAAATATGGGAATAGTAGATTCTTGTTAAGCATCTTTATTTTGAAAATGCACTGCAAGTGTAATTTTAAGTTCCTTGCCCAGTAGTATATATGTAGTGGATATGAAATTCTTACTCTTTTCTGTATGTACACTGTCTAACAGATTTAACTGCTTTTGAACTACCTGAATAAATGAAGCATAACATTGTTAGATGTTTTTGATAGTACTATGATTTTTGAAAAGTGCATCAGCACAGTGTGCATTAAGTATAAATAATAGTTTATGCCGAAGGCTTCAAAAGTGTAGTGTCAGAAAAATGGTCTTTCGAAAATTTTTTCATTAATTGGGAACTTTCATTAGTCACTGTGATCTGTTTTCTGAACATTAACTGTGCTAGTTTCTTACTAGCTTATATATAGCCTCCCTCTGAAGTGTTGATATTTCTAAATAATTCCAAGAACAGAGGTATTCAAAATGTATGTGAAAATTCAAGATACTAAGTACAATATTTGTTTTCTAGCTTTGAAGTTTGTGACATTTTAAGAATTATACAGAGACCAGGTTCCATATTAGCTTTCAACTGTACATTTAAGTCTGAATGAGATAGACTCTGGCAGTTCATCTGACTGAAGACTCTTCAAATGTGTGAAAAGAGATATTTTGATAATGGAAATTTAGTGGATTTTTTTAGGGTCATCCTGCATATTCATGTCTTGTTACCTAGCTTTTGTTGGAATCAGAGTCCTTTCACAAATTGTATGAAGTAACTGAATGAGAGTTATGTGTAGGGTTGAGAAGAATTCTTAAAGTTTGTATGACTCCAGTTGTCTGTGGTGGAGTTGTGGTTGAACTGAACTGTTGGCTTTGACTTTGGCTTTTCCGTAGTTGTAGAGTTACATGTGCATGTGTATTTGTGTAAACACACGCATGCCCTTTCACTGGAAACATTTTGGTTTGATTTCCTATATTGGGCACTCTCAATGTAAAGTGTGCTCATTTTTTTAATAAGGTGATAAATCAGTTTTACAATTTTTCTGATGCCATTATTTAGAAAGTGGTTTCTAGGTGCCTGAACTGAATTTTTGCTGCAGGTGAGCTGATGACTTGGTTTGTTAAATTTCTGCAAAAAGCCATCAGTTGTTGCAAACAGCAACATTTACATTCAGGTCAATCATGCCATGCTATCTGGTTCCGCCCTGTCAAATAGGAAAAAACAGTGCAGCTGTTGGTAGATGAGGGGAGTAGGATTAATATTCTTTGTGGTTCAAAAGAGGAGCACATGAACAGTCAAAGGGATTTAATCCCTGTAACATGCTTCTCCAGGAACCCTGCAAGTCAAGAGAGACCAAGTCATGATGTTACATTATAGAAGCTATATTGCCACATGTCAGTTCCTTTATTTTAAAATGTGGTTTTGAAGTACTGAAGGCTCTTAACCTCTCCCCAGTCCTGCTACATCCAGTGACTTTTTTTCCCCTCTACTTCCCTCAGTGGGGTGTTATTTCTTTTATCTGTTCTTCTTTTTTTTCTTTTTTTTTTTGCCTGTAGTGTGAAAAACATTTGAGATACTCAATAATGTCACTTCAGTAGACAGTAAAATATGCTGAGGAAATTATTAATTAAATTAATTAAAAGAGCAATTTAAAATGTAACAAAATCATTATGCACACTTCATTATTCACAGCTTTTACAGTAAAAATTAAATTCGTCCCATGGGATTAATTCAAAGGGCAGCAGGGATTGTGTATGTGATGGTGGTAAATTCAACAAAGCCACAGATTTTTCTCAAATAAAATATACCAAATTTAATACAAAGGACTTGATCACCTTTTTCTTGACAGCTTCCCATTGTTCCATTTATTACAGTGCTGATGGTGATGTATAATATTGCTCAAATAAACGTGTTTTCTTTGAGCAAAATCAGATAGTGAAACAGTTAAATTTGCACCTAGTCTGTTAGTGCAATTTTAATAATGCAGGTATACCAGGATGTGTGATGAGAATACAACTAAGCTAAACATAAAAGATATATGTAGTACAATAGTATGATATAACTAAAATTTGAAGTCATATCTTCATTGGAAAAAGATAATTCGTGGTTTCTACAAATTTTTACAACTTTCCCTTTCCTTTTTTATTAGGTAATAAATCTGTAAAGCCATTTCATCTTTTAGCTTGTTACAGGAGAGGCCTTCAAAAGTGATTTGCTTAGTGCATCCTCCCCTAATTGGTTTTACATGGTAGCTTTTAAAATTAGATTCAAGGATGCTTCCCAGGCTCTAAGAAGACATAGAATATAGGTCACATTGGAGTTCCTTTCATTCTTAGGATATGCCACGGTGATCAGTATGCAGCAGAGCTTATGCAGGCTGCGGTTTAATAGGTGTATCTTGTTCTCACAATGATAGAAACAACTCTTTCTTTGTTTCTCTGTCTGCTTGTTGCCATACATGTTTGCCCACAGCCCTCAAGGCAGTGTTGCTTACTGTTTAAGGAAAAGGGAATTTACTGGAATGTGTAAGCTATATGGATGTGTGTTTCTTTCTCTCTTATGGATTCTGTAGGTTTGGATAACAGCTCTGAAGGTGGACATGCACTGTGTAGTTTACCAGCCTTTGTGAAATTGCTGTGGTTACTCTACCAGTAGTATTTTGCAGAGGAGACTGCTTGAAAGATTCCCTGCAGGGGCTTGCTAAGTGACATATTATTGGCAGATTTGTTTAGTATAATGAAATTGAGAGTGTCTGTTGTTTAGGCATTTAAATTGGAAGCATTCTAATTTTTCTCAATTGTTTCAGAATGATGTTTTCCTACTGTAATCTTCAGAGTGCTTATTTAAAAGGAGAAACAAAACCTTGCTCTCAATAAGCTGTAATCATTTAACTGTTTTTTGCTTAGACTTCTGAGTCCACGTATCTTTAGTGACACTGTTGACCAGCTAATATTTGCTATAAAACAAGTCTTGTAAAATCAGAGGAGGCTGCATAGACTGGAAAATTGTCAACTGAGTCCATTCAGTAATCTCTCTACAGACAGTCTAGGTTCTGCACCCATGTTCTGATGTTGCAGCCACTATTTCTTAGATCAAAAAGAAAAAAATTTTCAGTTCTTGATAGCTCATAGTTTTTATTTTCCTAGGTTGTGTATTTGTCCAACGCTGTCTTAAATGGGGCCATATTTCCAAAGAAAATAGCCTTGTGATACTAATTACAAATAAAAGCCCAAGGATGTAGTGAGGTAATTGATATACTTTTGTCTCTTCCCTCAAGGAAAGCTTGATTTTGATATATAGTGGTCTGGTACTTAATGTGTCTGATGCTTATATAAAAACACTCATCTGTTTTTTATTTTCTTAGTCTAAATATGTCAGTCTGTCTCAGTTTTTCAAAACAGACTCTGTTCTCTTGGTCATCCTAATGGTCTTCTGCTGCACCTGCTGCATTTTGAGTAATCTTTCTTGCAACTGAACTATTCCGTGTGTTTTTGGCATGACCCGAGACACAATGTGCAATGCTGAATGATATACTGGAGTCAAAATTAGCACTTTTAAATCAGAAACAAAATTCAGAGGGGTTACCTTGGTCAGGCTGGAACATGGTATTCCACATGTTATCTTAACAGTATGATGTGTTTTCTTCTTCAGAGGAAGATACAGCTTAGAATTACATTTGTCTTTCCAACTGCAACTTTATATGGTGGTGGCTTAAATCATTGTGTGATAGTTCCCTACTCAGAGCTTTCTCATGATGCTTCTGATACCAACTGTCATCTAGCCACGTACTTCTTAATTTAGGGGACTTGTGAAAGCACAGAACTTTTCCTTCAGTTCTTACTCCCCATCCACCTGCCATCACCGTGGGTACAGATACTAGGTAGTTCATGTCCAAATCCTGAATCCTTCACAGCAGTTATCTTCAATAATGAATTCACTTTATCGCATACATTTTGTCCATTTTAAGATCAAATCCTTTATCTGCAAACATACTTTGTTTCAGTTGCAGTGAAATGAAATCTTATGTTTGAGTCAACATGTAAAGAATAAAATGAAGAAATTTAGGTACCTTGCATAGTTCTATAGATAAAGGGGTATAATTGGAAATCTAATTTTAGTTTGAAATTGCAATATGAAAGAAAAAAGAAATTAGTGGAGTTCATAATACATTTAGATTCGAAAGGTGACTGTAGAGTTAACTTACAGTACTGTTATATGGTTTTGAACAGATGAATGACCAACATGTTTTAAGTAGCATTTATAAGTGATATATCCAATAATGAGCCACCTACATTGCCTATGGGTCACTACTAGTCTTTCTGTATTTTTCTCAATGCATTTTGAAGTTCCTGGCATTTTGCTATTGTTTAATAAGCTAGCAGTTAAAAATGTAGACCAATTAATTAGGAAAACTAATATCAGTATGTAACAGCAACAACGTTGATCAGGTTACTGATGTAAAAATGTATTGAGTCTAAATATTTCCATTGTTATCTTGGGAAATAAAATTTTAAAAATTTAGAAATTTTGAAAATTTAACATGGTCACATTTCACAAGAATTAGGGTATCTCTGTATGTGGGATTCCTTGCTCAGTTGTAGAGGTTTTATATTAATGTAACATTTTGTGCAGCTCCTAGAGCTTTCTCTTTAGTCCAATATATTCTGCCATAGCAAATAAGAGTATTTACATGCTTCCTAAGTTGAATGTTGTCATCAAGGACAAAACTTCTAGACTTGAGTATTCTGGCATCATCTGAATACATAAGGGTTTTATTCAGACCCATGGGTTGGGGGTTTTTGTTGGTTGGTTGGTTTGGTTTTGGGGTTTTTAACTGTACTCTTGAACCTTGCCTGTGCTTCACAGAAGCTGAGTTTGTGTCTGTGTCTGGGGTCAGTGTAGGTTCAGCCATGGGCCCATTTTTTTCTTAGGTTACTCACTGTGATCTTTGCTTGTAATATTATAGGCAATTCATCATTTGGGAAACATGGTTAAAATACATACTGGTTTTGTGATGTGTTAGCTGCAGAATTAATGTAATTAGATCTGTCATGCACAACTTATGTTCTTAATGAAATATCTGACAATATATTTTATTGCCAAACAATTCTTCCTTTCATGATGTCTACTAATATTGAGCAAACTTCCTCAGTACCCTGTAAGCATACATTTTCTGTATCTGACATAAATCCATCAATTCAGTGATGTCTTCAGAGCAGCTGGTCATTTTCTGTGAATTAATGACTCACTAAGATGAGTTAATAATTCAAGATAATCACCTAGGAGTCTACTTCAGCCAGGCATTCATTCTAATAAATGTAAAATATATTATTAAATGTTTTGCATATAAGAGCAATGGTATTGACAGTTCTCGGAAGCATTGATCATTGTATTTGGGTGTATGCCAGTTGTATTATGGTGTTGCTAGGTTTTAGGGGGAAAAATGATAAATACTGTATGGGAAAATAGTTGAACTGAAAAGGAAGCTTTTCAGTAAATTTTCAAATGTTATTAGATTTTTTTTTTTTACTTTGTCATATCATCTCAGTATAAAGTCTCTGTAACTGGTGTGGCAGAAGTACAAATATAGCTAATGCACCTTCAGATTTTCTTTAATTGTAAAAGAATGCAGTAATGGAAATTTAATATTGGTTTCATTCAATAATAAAAATACCAATGCATTTAATTTTCTTATTCTGTACAAATGTTTTCTCTAGATTTTTTTCCCAATGCCGGTTCAAGGGAAATCCCTTTTTCACTGCACTCTTTATGACAAGTAACTTAAGTGTTTATTTTTCTAGTGTCTGAAGAGAAATCATAAATTTGAGACAGCAGTTCAAAATTATGAGCACAACGTGTTTATTTCAGGAATCTAAAGGAGCACTCTGCCTCTCCCTAAATAAGGGAATTAGTTCCTTCTGTAATTGTTAGAAATTGGGTATATAGGGGGATTGCATTTATATCACCAATTAGGGCCTCTGCTGGGAATCAGCATAGTGCAGAATGTATTATAATTGTATGTAGCTGACCCCAGTAGTCTGCTTCTTAGCATGATTATAAAGCAAGGGGGAATCTTTCCAAATAAATGGGATTAAAAGTTTGTATAAGGAGACAACTCTATGTCATCGTATGCTTTATAAAAAATGATTGAAGTTATTTAAAACATTTTCTCACTCAAACAGCAAAGTGGAAAACACTGTTAGAATGAAGCTAAAACAAATTGTTCTTGGACACTATACATTTTAGACAGAGATTTGTTAGACATACTGGCACCACCATCCATTGCTTGTAGCAAGATGAAGAGAAAACAGTTCTGCTTCTGTCTTGTTTCATGTTATAAAACTTTATATATTTTGCCAAATAGTTTGTTAAGGAAAATAAAGATTGCCTGTCTTACTGAGAGTTCTTCTTCAGTTTCATCCTCAGTAATACTGTCATCAGTCTGACTGATTACTCCCAAGAGGAGAGCCATAATTCATGTGTATTTCAAGCGTATTTGTATATATATAACAGAACAGCATAATCATGTAATCTTTGTTTTGAAAAGGTTATGTTTCTGCTGAATAGGGGGCTAGTTGTGCTATAGGGGGCTATAGTTTGTTTTACAGTTAAATCTGAATATATGGATTTCTTTTTCACAAAGCATTTGTCATAAACTACAACTTTTTTAGCCCAGTGATGCTTTTCTGAGCAAGCCTTAAAGCTTAGGGTACATGTACGGACATTTTCCTAATGACACTGGGTGCCCAGAGCAGTGAGAGGACTAGGCTGGGATGTGAATCTTGAAGTTACCTGTATTGATAGACCTTACTACCTTAGGTAGTGAAAGAATTCTCCCCTTTCTCATTCCTGTCTTCTGCTCTGAGGATGTTTGCTGCTATGTACATAAATGTATTGAGATGATTTTATAGAATGATTTGGCAATGCATGTGCACGTACTTATGGAAAATAGAGTAAATATTCTTAAAGTAGTTATTTTAGTTCTTCTGAGAAGTAACCCCTTATTACTATGCAGCAACTCCTCAAACTCCTCATTTACATCAACTAGACTTACTATTAAGCTGCATATTTGTGATATTTATGTTGACTTTAAGCATAGAATTTAAAAAATACTTTTTAGAAGTCCATTCAGAGTCTTAGCCTGTCTTGTCCTGTGATAGGTTTGTACTAATTCTGTCTCTGCTTTTTCACAAAGACAGTGAAAGTAAACAACAGAGCAAGTTTGTAAGAGTGAACTAAAATGCAAAGCATGTCTGCATAGGCAGTGAGGTGAAGTGGTTACTATGGAGCCAACAAACTCAGCTTCCAAATATCACAGTTGGCTTTCATACATTATATATCCTTCATTCAGTGCTAGATTATTTTCTTCACAAAGTTTAGCATCATTTAAATGAAACTGTGCAGCACACAAGGTGTTACACAGAACAATTACAAGGCTCAACTTGAGTCTGACAGAATTAGGAAATGCAGTGAGCCTATGAATGTAGAGAATGTTCTTGTGAGAAACAACTGCTCTCCCATCATAAAGTATGGTATAATTTTTGAACTTCAGTATCTTAATTTTAAATCATTATTTTCAAAGTATTGCCTTAAGTATGTCACTGGTGACTTCATGCCCATTCACCATGATTATTTAAATAGGACAAGATTTTCAGAAAGTCCTGTGCTACCAGGCTCCCAAGTGCTCTAGAAGACTTCCTTGGAGACTTCCCAGTCTATTTTCTTTCTGATTGTAGAGTTTGCACCCATCTGTTTCACAGTGTTTAACCAGGCCTTTCTTTACCTCTAGAACTGTGCAAGCAAGGTATCTCCATCAGAGTTTTTATTGGAGCATTTGTTTACAAAAGGTGCATTTTTCCTGCTTTAAATAATTGAAGGTCTGTGAGTCAAATCACAGGGGAGCCTTGCCTGATCATTTTGCAGCTATCAAAACACTGATAGAAAATACTAGCTACAGCTTTAAACTCCTTGTTACCTACCAGCAAGCCCTAAAAATATGGTTACTGTTGCACTAAGGAATTTTTATGAAAAAATCTGTGTGAAAAAATTCATTGGCTTCATCTGGGAATAAGACATTAAATAAAACAGAACAACTGCATGTTTACCAACTGGAAAGCCTTTGACAAAAGACTGAAAACGATGTCCCAGTCCTGAGTTCACTGCTTTGCTATCACTAGCAAATTTGGGGTTGTATTATTATTAAGTTCCATTTTAATATTAACTTACTGGATTACTTTCACTATTTTTAATTTAGAAATACCTATTTTTATTTAGAAATTTTTAAAAACCTTTTTTCCGTGCTTCTTGCCTGCCTGATGACATTGGGAGAGTTATGCCCCCCTTTTCTAGTATCTCCTTGCATTAGCATTCCTATTCCAGCACTCTGTGTTTGGTGCACTGCCAGCAAATTAAGTTGACTCAAGTGTAGAATGGTTTTGCAAAGTTCAGCAGATGAAGCAGTGTCTGGCACTTGCCACTGCAGTGGGTGTAGCAGCAGAGAAGGGAAGGGATGACTCGTGTGTGTTTGGGAAGTGAAAAAGAGAGTTTGAAACTGGATTGAGAAAGAGAGGATGAAATGTAGGGAAGGCCAGATAATCCAAGAACGGGAGAACAGAAATAAAAAGGGATCTGCCCTGGCTGTTTGCCCAACACTGAGTCCTGAGTCAAAACTTGGGCCAGTTCCACCTGTTGTGGATACAGGTCAACAGTTTAGTCATTTGAAGAGCTCCTGTAAGTTACACTTTCTGTTAAAGATTGCAAGGTGTGAATCATAGACTCATTTATGTTGGAAAAAACCTACAAAATCCAGCCATTAACCTACTGCCCAGTCCACCACTAAACCATGTCCCTAAACACAACATCTGAACATCTTCTAAATACCTCCAGGGATAGTGACTACCACTTCCCTCTTCAGTGTGTTCTAATGTTTTTTGGTGGAGACATCTTTCTTAAATGTCCAACCGGAACCTCTCCTGGCACTACAAGTTTTGCATTTTCCACAAGACTGAGACTGGACTGACAAATAATAAGAATGGATTTTGAAATGTAATTTTGTTTTACATTTCATTACATTACATTTTTTACAGCTAAAATAACATGGATCTGTGATTCATTTAGTATTTCTTTAAATAGAGTAGAATCTGAGGAAAATTGGAGGAGAGGGCCTCAGGTGGTTGTCTGGTCCAGCCTCCTGTTCAAGACAGGCTAAATCTCAAAGCTGGGTTGAGTTGCTCAAGACTTTTCCCAGCTTAGTTTTTAAAATACCCAAGGATGGACATTCCACAGCTTCTCCAGCTCTTATTCTGTACTTTTTGGAAGAATCTGGATGTTTCTACTGTAGATAGTGAAACACTGTGATTAGCTTCCTCATTGGCTTTCTCTTTTTAATGGGGTAAGCAAATCTAGTTCCCTGCATCTCTTCTCATGTGTTATGTGCTTCAGGCCTCAGACCATTTCAGTGGTTCTGTGGTACAGTGGAACTGTATGTGTTCCAGTTTTTCAGTGTTTTGTAACATGGTGTCCAAAGCTGCACAAAGTAGCTATCACCAGTCTGGCTTTCATACTGTGTACTGAGTAAAAGGGGATAATCACTTCTCTTGATCAAGAGAGATCTTTTAGACCAAGTGTATGTCAGTAATGTGTTATTTATTGAATTTTCTGTTCATATGGACTCTCTGTATGCACACAGGCATAGGGACGCATTCCATAGGGACATAGCTAACAATATAGAGGAAAGGAATGACACAGTGAAGACATTCCATCTGCCAAAAAGGAACTGATAAATTTAATAGGAACCAAAAAGGTTTAGGGCTGCACATAAAGTTAGCAATCCTTGGTAGAATTTGAATTGTAGCTTGAAGATTATAGTGTAAGTTTAAATATCAGTTTATATCAACTAGATTTTTGCATCATCGTATGTGGTATAAAGATCCTTATTTTGATTTGAGACAAAGAGGGATTGATGTTGTATCTCTGGAGCCTTAGATCAGATAAATTGGCCTTGTTTACTTCCAGTTGTTTAATTGCATGGAAATTCAGAGTGGCAAGAAAGCTCATGGAATCTAGCATGGATGAGGAAGCTGTTGTTAGTTACCAAGACATTCCATACTACTGGCGATCATTCAGTATTTCTGTTTATTGCATTTTGGTTAATGTATTTTTATACATATATTTTAAAAGCTGAATTCTTACAATAAATTATTTTATTTAGTAAGTTAAAAATAATTCAGATGAGTTTATATAGTATTTTAGAGCTATAGAATAAGTTCAACAGAATCAGAAAAAAGTTAAAGACAGTAGATTTAGCAGCTCTCCAAAACAAGGATCAGTGAAGTTTCTTGTGATCTCAGATATTTTCTACAAAACTGCGGAGTCGATCACTTGGGAATTCTGTTCCCGTCTCTCAAGGACAAGCATGGAGAAGGATATGTTATGATTTCTTAAAATTAATTTTAAAACATTTAGATCTGGCTTTCATATTTCTGTATTGCTAGTTCAGTAGACTTCTTGGGATGGGCTTTTTTCCAGTTTTATGAAGTTAGAGGAATTATTCAGAATCAGAAGGGTTAGTTTCTGTTCTTTAATTTTCAGAATGGAAAATTCTTTGTTGTTTACATTTTCTTAGAATGCACACAAATGTGAAATAGTAACTATTTTTTAAAATGGTGAAAATACTTTTTCACAAGAATTTCAGCTTTTGACATAATTAGTTGTATGGTTTCTGGAGCTGCAGATTTAAACAAATTACTGCAGCATTTCCTTCACTGAGTCCTTAATAGTACAGTTCAATAGCATTTACTCCTTCAGTAGTTGGTCATTGTAAGTAAAAGCAGTATGATGAGCGTCAGTTTTTTAACAGAGTAATCTTATTTGAAGTATTGATTAGGACATGGGTATTATCACCCATAATTTCTTTGGAGGAGAAGAAAAAAGTCAATTCCCTTTCTTAGTCCTGCTTGTAACTCTAAAAAACTGACATGTGTCTATTATCTGTATAAATGCTAGAAGTTGTGTCTAAATGGAAAATCATTAGGAATTTACTGTCATTACAATAAACCTAAATTGGAGAATGCTTAAATATGGAAATCATTGCACAAAGCTGTTAGTTATCATCACAAACACATTTGGTATGTGTAGGTATTTCATGTTCCTTTGATCTTTTATTTGTCAGTATTAAAAAAATATTTTCATATTCTAGTATTATATACCCTCAAACTTCTGATAACACAAATTTTCCCATGGTGTAGCAGTCATGTTAAATTTAATTATATTGACAATATCATTGGAAATTATTTTGTAAGCATGTTTTTAATCTAGGATTTAAAGAATGAATTAAGCACCACTATGATAATTATTAAGATTTTAGATAAAGATTAATGAGGAATTATATGAAGGACAAAAACATCCTTCTATTTAGTTTTCTAGACTAAACATGAGCAAAGGATAATGGGCACTGAAGAGGCCATTCATGTTAGCAGTGTATTTAGTGTTTTGAGCAAGTCGGATCGTATCCAGAAAGAGTTCAAAGAGTTTTTTGTGGGTTGAAATGAAAGGTTAATTAAAAGAAAGCAAACTCAAAAAACTAAGCTCTGTAATCCTGTACTTATCTAGCAGAGCTGTAGTTACAAGGAGTTTCTGTAAAATGTTTGTCATCTCTAAAACCTTTTTTATTCTAAGCTATTCCTGGGTAGAGTTGCTTTTCCTTATTGTTCTAGTAATGTGATGGTCAGATATGGGATACAGGGAGTTCAGGGAACTTCAGAATATAGGGAATGCTTGCATTATACCTCTTGTAGTAAAGATTCTGTTTCTTTTATATTTGTGTGTATAGATTCTGAATAGATATATCTATCTTCATCTCTGCTATTGGTAATGTTCTCAAGCTTAAGTTTTGCCTTTATAAATGCTGCTTTTAAGGCATTCCCAATAAAAAAAAAAAGCTCTGTTTAATTCAAATTCCAAATTAATCTATTTCTTAGTTGGAGTGAAGGCCATTTGACTTCCAGGAAGTGCTGAATGTACTTCTTGTGATTCAATGGATCAAAATCTCACTGTCTGAATGCTTCTCAGGCTTACTGTCACTCACACTGATTCTTATTAGTCCTGAAGTATTTTATCCCAGACTCATCAACTACACTTATAACATGTTGCTAGCAAAAGATGTCTCTCCTCAATTCCAGAGTTGCATTTGTTCCTAGTAGTATTGGGCTGAATTCTGATCTTCAGACAACTTTAAGAAACCTCATATCCCCAGGGCTGGTCCTCACAGGACCTTGAATCATCCTGATATCTGATGAAAGGACAATACAGAAGAGCTCAAGCCACCAAGGAGATCTTTCCAGTGCATTAATGACAGCAGCTGTTGTAGTTGATTGTGAAACCAAGAAGGAAAGATGCTTTGCTGGACCTGGTGATTATGAAGAATAAAGAACTGGTCAGGGATACGAAAGTTCAAGAAAGCCTTGGCTGTAGTGACTGTGAGAGGATATGTAGGTCAGGATGCTAAGGGGAGGCAGCAGGGGGAAAAAGCAGGACCAGAGCACTGCATTTAAGCAGACCTGATCCTCTTCAGAGCTCTGCTTGGAAGAATCTCATGGACTATGACCTTGATGAGAAGAGGGATCTAGGAGAGCCGGCTGATAGTAATCACTCCCCCCAAATTCAGCAAAGGACCACCCCAATAAGCAGGAAATCAAGCAAAGATGGCAGGCAGGGATGAGCAAGGATAGCAAGGATGTCCTAACTGAACTCCAACATAAAAACGAAGTGTACAAAAGGTGTAGGAGGGACAAGTGACTCAGAAAGTATAGATGTCCAGTCCAGTCTTGAAGAGGTGAGGCTAGGAAAACAAAAGCTAGCCTGGAGTGGGATATAAAGGGCAACAACAAAAGATTCTAAAAGTACATAAACAGCAAAAGGACTAGGGGAAAAAGTGGGCCTATTACTAATCGAGGCAAGAAAGTTTGTGACAAATTATTTGGAAAGGTCCAAGATGCTTAATGCTGCCTATGTCTCAGTCTATACCAGTAAAAATGACTTTGAGGAATCCCAGGCCCCTGCATTCCACCTGTGAGTGCTGATGGAGCTGGTTGACGCCATTGTGAGGTGACTTGATTATTTTGAAATGATCATGGCTACTGGGAAAGCAGATACCGTTCATGTGTTCAGGAACAGCAAGAAGAAAGCTTGGGGGAACTTCAGGCTCATTAACTTCAGCCCCAGTTCCTTGGGAGATGATAAAGGAAATCCTCCAGAAAAGGACTTATAAAGTCATGAAGGAAAAAAAGGTGATCATGAGTAGTCAGCATGGATTTACAAAGTAGTTTACTCATGATTGACCAACCCTGGCAGCCATCTGCAATTGGTAGACAAGTAGAAGGCACTGGATCCTTCAACTTTGTAAAGCCTTTGACACTTACCTTCCATAATACCATAGACAAGTTGACAAAGTGTGGTTAGGTAAATAGACAGTGAGGTGGATACAGACTAGTTGAATGACTAGGCCCAAGCTGGGATCAATGTCACAAAGGCAAGTTGGAAGCAAGGCACTAGAGGTGTAGCTTAGGGTCTATACTGGGGCAAATTCTATATAATGTCTTCATTAATGATATTCCAGGGATGATACAGACGTGGGAGGAATGACTGGTACATGAATGGTTGGGCGCCATTCTTCAGTCAACAGACTGAAGAATTCTCATTAAGTTGAAAAAGGCAGATCCCTGCATATGCAGAGGAATAGCCTCATTACACTGAGTTGTAAAGCAGCTTGGCAGAGAAGGACCTTGGGGTGCTGGTGGACAACAAGCTCAGCATGAGTGATGCACGCTTGCAGAAGAAAGGCCAATAGCATCCTGGGCTGCATCAGCAACAGTGCTGCCAATGGTCATGGGGGATGGTCCTTCTTCTCTGGACTGCTGAGGCCTCATCTGGAGTGGTGTCTCTAATTTCCCAGTACGAGAGAGACATAAGTCTATTGGAGTTAGTCCAGTTCAGGGCCACAAAGATGATTAAGGGGCTTTCCTGTGAGGAGAGACTGAGTCATCTGAGACTATTCAGCCAAGAGAAGACTCAGGGAGGGGATTTTCCCCCTGTGTACCAATCAAAAATGGAAGGGGACGAAGATGAGGACAGTGTGGTCTTCCCAGTAGTGCCCGCTAGTAGGACAAGAGACAGTGTTGTAAATGAAAATGTATGAAATTTCATCTGAACACAGGAAAAATATTTTACTGTGAGGGTGGTCAAACACTGGAACAGGTTGCCCACAGGGGTTTTGGAGTCTCCATTTGTGGAGATACTCAAAACCCAACTGGACGTGGCCTTGGGCAGCATGCTGTAGCTGACCCTGCTTGAGCAGGAGGGTTGGACTAGACGAGCTCAATAAATTTTTTCCAACCTCAGTATTTCCTCAATTCTCAACCTCAATTTCCTCAACCTCAATTCTTTCCTCAATAAATTCTTTCAAGTCATTGACTTTCCAACTCTTAAATCAAGGCTGTAGCGTCCTGTGTAATTACTGTGCTTACAAAGTAAGCTTTGGCCAAGCTTTAGCTCTTGTGATTTTTCTTTTTTAATTTGTTTTGGAATTGCAAGTAGTGATTTAGGTTTTGTTACAGAAAATTTCATTGTAATATCACTTATAAGCATTTCAAGGGGCAGATTTTTGATTAAGAAAATGTCCATATGTGTATCTATCTTACTGAAAAGGTCTTCAAAAATGAAGTCATACTTCTCTAGATGTTCCAGTGAATGCTGCTGTTTCAGCCTACCGCTTCTATATAACGCAGCAGAACCAAGCACCAGGAGCTCGGACAGTGCTCTGACGGTGCCCAGGAGGCCAGACTAGAAGCTGCTGCATCGCACAAACAGATTCAATTCAATTTCACAGAAGCTGGAAATTAATGCCTAATTTCCAATTAATTGGTTTTGTATATTAGGGCTATGCTAGTTTAATTTATTGTTGCAGTTTCTTTTGTGACTGTATGCTATGTATAGTACCAATGTTAGTATTTCTTCTTAATTGACAGGATGGAGGTCTGCTCCTAAATAATCCTGCTGCACTGGCAGTTCACGAGTGCAAGTGTCTCTGGCCGAATGTTCCATTGCAGTGTCTGATTTCGCTGGGCACTGGTCGGTACGAAAGCGAGGTGAAGACCAATGTCACACACACCAGTCTGAAAGCCAAACTGACAAATGTTATCAACAGTGCAACTGATACAGAAGGTTAGTGTCTTAACATACACTTGTACTGTGATGGTCTTCAATTTTGTTTATGTTTCTTAGAATTATAGTTCCAATTCAGAGAACAATCTTCAACCTTTTGTCTTTCCTCTTCTCCTCTCTACCAGCCCCATGAAACTAATTGAAGCATGTCTCTTTGTAACTTACCGTGTATAGTTTTAGTACCAGTATTATATGTTTTCTGGAGGATAAATCTTTTTACTTGAGCTTTAGGATAAAAGGCATATTCAGGAATTCATTTAAAAATCATATTTTCTTATATTTTATTTGTTCTTCCCGTAATGCAGAAATGCTTAGTAGTTAATATAGAACATTGATTTTCAGCAGCTTCAGAAAAAGTATTTGATTTGTGATCTTTTTTATATATGCTTTTATACCTGTACTTTTCCGAGGACTATACTCTATCTGCCAGTGCTGATGACTTCCTTGCTGTGAGGAAGAGCCAAGCATCTGTTTTCTAAAATAAATTCAGTTCCTAGATGGAAGTAAACTGGAAATCTGTCACTAGCAGTTTACATCTGTTTTATTTTTATAAACAGGAAATATTGATACACAGATAATTTCCCCCTCCCATTACAAAGGAAACTGATACTGCAAAAAGCCAGGGAACAAGAAATGCTCTTACAGCCTAGATCCCTTGCTGTATAGTCTCTGTCAGCTGACTGTCACTAGTGGAAAAAAACTAGATTTTGGATTGCCTTTTGGTTTTTGCACAGTTGTGGAAAGGCAGTGGGAACTGTGGGAAGGAGATATGTGCTGTCCACTTTCTATCAGAAAGTTTCATTGCAGCTGAAAAATGAGGTAAGAAGTTTGAAAGGAAGAGGAAGAAAGGAAAGTTCATTGTGGAGACCAAAGAAAAAGAAATGGAAAGAGAGGAGAGTAGATTTGAGCAAATGGGAACTTGTATTACGAAGGAAAAAAGGGAGCGTATTAAATAGGGCAAGAAAAACTGGATATGGTGAGACAAGAACAGACATAGCTGAGTAATTTGCAGGAAGAGAGGCCAAGCCAAGAAGTTTTCAGATTTACAAGAATCTGTTGCTTTGATCTTATCCATGATACTGTTTTCACTTCAAACTTTTTATATGACAGTAGATGTTTAAAAGAATGGAGGACATGGTAAGAATACAAAGAAGATAGAATGAATGCGGAAGGAAGTGATAGAAATGGACTTTTAAGTGAGCCAAAAAGATCTAAAAGGAGAGAGAAACAGGTTATAAAAAAAGAACATATAAATCCATTACATAGTTTTTTTATTTTACTAGTTAACTGAGGTCATATAATTTATTTTGAATATTTTAAATTAAATGCATGTTAAATTCAAGCTTCAAATCTGTAGTAATATATTTAAAAAATTAATAGTTGTAAATAAAATAAAGCTTTAATTCTACGTATTCTTACTTTGAGATTGCAGAAGAACATATCTGTTGTTTTCATAATACCTACTTCTGTTATAGTACCAAGGTTAACAAATCACAGGTATCCTGAAATGGGAATATGCAAGTTACATTCCTGCTCTTCAGGATATGCACTTACTTGTTAAGGAATGGAATGTAATTAAAAATCTAGATAGCTGCAAAGCTTACTTAGTTGTCATACCAGTGAAGTTGTCTTGGAATAAAAGATGAAGCTTTTCCAGAGTAAACAGAGCTACAGGCTCATTTAAAAGTCTTCTAATGAGAAAGGGGTTTCGATGAGGCAGTGGTATAAAAATGTTTACTCAGCAAAGCAGCACATATTTACTCTTACTGTGTCATTCCAGAGCAGCTGTTGTTCAGATCACTTGCAGGACTGTTAGACTCTCTCATGTGAACTTAACTGTTTTCTTCATTTGTTTTCAATGCAGAAGTTCACACCATGCTGGATGCACTGTTACCTCCAGATACTTATTTCAGATTTAACCCTCTTATGAACGAAGACATACCTCTGGATGAAAGCCGTAAAGAGAAACTCAATCAGCTGCAGACAGATGGAATTCGTTATTTAGAACGAAATGAAGAAAAACTGAGAAAAGCTGCAAAAATATTAACACAAGAAAAATCAACTTTGCAGAGGCTTCGGGACTGGATAAAATTAAAGCGTGACATGTATGAAGGCTTTCCGTTTCTTTCCAAATTGTGAATAAGTAATGCATGAAAGATAAATGTAAATCTTGTTCCAGAAAATCCATTTGGTACTGTAAAGGAAGAACATTGATTCAGGGTAAATAACAGCTTTGAAAAGCTATCAGAATCCTGGAGGAAGCCATTCAGGGTGGCTGTTTTGTGCACACTCGTTACAAGGTTTTATGGTGTCAGTTATTTTTGGAACTTAATGAATCTTACTGTTGCTCTACTTTAATTTCTAAAGTTGGTAAAACTGAAAATTATGGAAACAATTGTGCAATGCATTTTTGGATTTATGTGCTATGATTATGGTGGCAGAAAACCTTTATGTATCAACTACCAGGCTTATTCAAAGTTAACAAAAAAAATTAAATCCTCATTCACTTTAGTGTAGGCAATATACCTGTTAGGCTCTTATGTAGGCAGTGAATTTAATAGAAATGTAATGTTCTTGCAAAAACTCTGCCTGTGTTAATTGCACTTTTACATCTGAAAGATAACATTTAAATTTGGTTTTTTTATTTTAATGGACTTTGTACATAACAGTATTGAGTAAAATATTTGGATGACTATAAATGGCCTATTAAATTATCAACATTAACTGGTATTTTTACAACTTTCTGCTTATTTTTTTAATGGTAATAACTTCAGATTGATTAATTTGTTATTTGAAAGTAATCTCAAGCCCCAAAACTTCACTTGAGCTATTCCAGTTATGAGATAAAGGAAATAAAATATTGAAATAGTAAAAATGAATGAGAAAAAGTTTGTTAGAGAAACTGAAGTTTTGGGTGACAGACTTGAGGTATAGTTCCAGTCAAGAAGAAAATTAGAAGTTGCAACATCAAATTATATAAATTTCCTTTTGTCTTCCAACTTTCATATATGCGTTCACCTGAGATTATGTCAGGGCTGTGAAGTTAATGTTTAGAATTTAGTCCAATTCTATTGCCCATTCCTTTGGGCATACTTCCTGCATATACCATGAGGGATGCCATGAGCTGTGACAACCCAGTGTCTCAAACAGCATTTTCAACATCAGGAAGGTATATGGGAGTTCTTCAAAACAGTGCAGTGAAATTTGAGGTAGACACAGCTGCTGTCACATGTTGGCACGTACCTGTTAATAAGATTGTTTGCCAGGTGCCTGGGTGAATGTTTGTCTTGTAGTAGACAGCTACAGCAAATAAAATGTATAAAATGCAAGTTCTATGCAGTAGCTAAGGCATCCGGTTTCACCAAAATCAGTGCATTTGTCACTTTGCTCTTTCGAACTAATCACCTGCCATTGCATTATCTACTAAAAATAACATTTATTATGATAGTCACCTTCTGTACTTGTTTTAAAACATTGAAAATGTTACTAGGCTGCAGTTCGGAAAGGAACTATGAGGCAGACAGATCCTTGGAGGTGCTACATCGTATTCTTGACTGTGCAAGAAAACATTCGTTTGGGATTTTTTTTTTATTTTACATATTTTTAATTTTGACCTGTGTCATTTTACTCAGATATTCATCCTTTTCATCCTCAGTTCTCTCCCTTGTGTTTGCCACACAAGGCAGAGATTTATGGTCATAATCCAGCTTTCATTTATGCAGCCTCCCTTTTGCATTCCAATTACTGAGAACTGAGTAGAAGAATAATGAGACCAAACCTTTCCCATAGGTGTGAGATGATTTAAGCATATGAAAAAGAAATATCAGCATTATTCTGATAGAGGTACTTCGTACAGAGTTAAACTGTGTTGCACCATAAGTCAAAACAGACAGTATCAGGTAGTCTCATGTAATAACACATTACACACTTCATAACACACATTGCACACTTTTCTGGCAAAGAGCAAAGTCACAGCATCATCCATGAGATATCAAAGGCATTATTCTGAATTCATAAGTTTCCAGTCACAGTTTTTTGGAGCAAGTATTATCTAAGGAATCATGTACCTTTAGTGAACAAAGTGATAACATTTCCATTTATTTTTTTAATATAAATAAAACCTCATGTTCTGAGGATTTTATTTCACATACAGTAAGATCTGGATTCGTGACAATACTGCTTTTGCTGGAAAAAAATGTCATATCTTTGTTCATCTCTTTTTCCCCTCTTCTTTATTGCTATAACAATATTTTTCTGAAGTGTGGCTTTTAAAAGTACATATGGAATAGAGTTGAGCTATAGAGTAATTAATTCAGACTGTTTTAGGCTCCTGTGTACATAAATTCACAAGGTGCTTGTATTGAATGCTTTCAAATTAACCCTTTGATCCTCGGTGTTGCAAGTGCTGCACTGTCTATCAGGCACTAATGAGGAGTTTGTTCTCCTCTCTAAACCATTTTAAAATGTGGAGATTCAATAGGTAATATAAAGTAAAATTATTTTCAGGAATTTTGAGGCATTGGCTGTGGAATACTGCATGATAATTTAACAGCAGAAAATGGAATAAGAACTGTAGTGGAATGAGATTAATTAGGAAACAATTTTAAAATAAAGGGGTGTATTGATAGGGAGAAGGGGAATTAGCACTGAGTTAAATACAAGCAGGTTTTAACTGATCATTGTGATGGACTGAAGAACATGATAATTCCCTTCACAGATGAATCTAGGAGGGATCATGAGTATTTTGAACAATATGATTTCAGTGCAGCATGGATTTGAGAAGAGAATAGACTAGAATGAAAAAAGTACCTCTGAGGAATAAAAATGTTATCAATGGGAAAAGGGCTCTACTCTACTGCAGAACATCATGTCAAAGGAATCCTGCTTTGAAAAAGTACTCCTGGGAATGCTGTGGGGCTATCCAGTTAAAAAACTGAAATTGACTCAGCAGTACCAGCTACTAAAATAACTGTATCACTGCACCAGAGGATTCCCTGGCCAGGAAAATGTCAGCAAACCTGAAGAAATTAGATCAGTGTGAGTTTTGAATCCAGAATAAGCAATCACAGAAGACAGTTAGTAGATCAGCATTCTAGGTAACTTGTGCATTTAGAGATGACTACAGGGTTTGTCTGACCAGATGAGTGTTACCATTTGAAAATGTGCCTGTATCTTGGAAATAAATTCAGGAACTTTATTGGTGTCCCTACCCACAGCAATGGGGTTGGAACTAGATTATCTTTAAGGTCTCTTCTAACCCAAGCCTTTCTATGGTTCTGTGATGAGTTTAGGCTTTAGTTGAGAAAGTGAAAATGTTCAAATTTGCAAAATTGACAAAATGTCTTCGCTCTGGTTTTGAAAGGCAAGAAGAAAGAGTCCAGACTAGGAAATGAAAAGGAATAGGCGTAAAATAATCTCCCTTTATGCAAAGTCAGAAAGACAAAAGCCTCTTTGGTTTTCTTACATGCCCTCTTAGGTCACCTCTTAGTTTCTGATTATCTATGTAGAATGAGATGTTAATTGATGGAGGTTTTATTACCAAAGGAAAGAAAATAAAATGTTTAAATGTTGAAGTGTGATTACTTTAAGATACTTCCTGTCAGTGTCCATTCCAGCAGTGAAATGAAGATACTGATTCTATTGCACAAGCTGCAGGCAGCCACAGTTGACTATAATTATAGTTTTGGTCAGTGCTATTAGAGAAAGAGATAGTCAGACTAAAACAGATGCAAAGAAAGGCTGCCAAAGGAAAGATTAGGAGAGAGTGGTTTGTTTCATCCAACAAAACAAGGGCTAGAAGGAGGGAACCTGCTGCTCTTTAAAAATATTTCAAGAAGGAAAAGATAGTAGGCTAAGGGACAACACTTGCATAATACCAAAAGTGCTCAAACTTAGAAAGTAAATTTAATCAGAAAGTAAAAGGTGCTAAACCCCTGAGGAGCAAGGTTACAGAACGGTTACACAGAATTAAAATAGCAAAAGAAACTGGTTTAATGTAAATTTTAGAAATCGACCTCCTGAAGGGGGTTCTGTAATACATTGTGCCTGCCAGTATCCATAGCCAGCTGAATCCCTTTAACCTATGCGGCAGGTGAGAACTCGTTAATCCCTCATATATAGCAGAATCCATAGCCTTGTGGAAATGTCAACAGCTTCTTTAGTTCTAATAGATAAGGATTATGTCTTGTCTTTGATCCATTACTTATATTTCATTTATTTTGCTTTTCATGCTGAGCTGGTAAAGGGAGCTGATACAGGCTGAAGTAACACAAGACACATGACAGGTGAAAGAAAAATCTGCTATGTGCTTACTATTTATTTGTCACGTTCATTTTTCATCAGAGATTAAAATACTTATATTCTGCTGGGTCAACAAATAGTGCTGATTTTCTTCCATTACAAGATTGTTCTCAAAATGACAAGTATTAAATACAAACATTATCTGTTGCAGAGGAGGATGTGTTAAGGCCTCATTTCAGCTTAAGGACTGTACCCCAGGCCAGCTGTGATACAAATCCTTAGACTTTTACATTCAACTACCTAAGGCAAGGCAGAAAACCCAGTTGTTTGGGTTTTTTCACGCTGTTGCTTAAACAGTGAGTCAAATTTTCAGACCTCGCAGAACTGTTCTGTTTGAAGTACAGTTTGCTGCTAGAAGTAAGATATATTCTTGGTGCAATCATATTCATTTATGAAGAAAAATAAGCATGCCAAATGCCCCTTCCTCAAACTCTGCAGGAGCAAGATGAGTAGGCTCTTTCCTAGCTCCAGCTGCACATCACTGAGGTGTAAACTCAAGGAGGTGCTGCCCCCACTTCCCCTGTTCGCTGCCCAGCCTCCTCATTCCCATACCTGCAGTTGTGTCTGCTCCTGGTACATGCCCATTAATTCCAGTGTGCCACCTGGTCCAATACTCTGCTGATGGCCTTCACTGTTTGCAGATATTCATAATTATTTAAATTGTTCTTTCTTCAAGATTTAACAAGAACAATTCTATTATTTATTTTAATAAAGTTGGCAGTTTTCAGTAAGGGAGAACCATTAGCAATTTTAAATATGCTGTAAAAATTAAACAAGCACTGAAATTCTGTATTACTTATATCCCTGGAAATGCATGTTTAATTTATGGAAACAGTTAAATTCTGCTTTTTATTTATGATTTCATTTTATTTATTGGTTTCTCATATCAATATCATGAACAGCTATTTCCCCATTTAGTTGCAATAGCATAAAAAGTACACGGGAGCATTTTTATATCTTTACCTTTCAGGAAGAAGCTGTAATATAAGAGTTTCACATAAAACCACAGAGACAAACTGGAAACTGAAACACCTTTGAAGTGCAATGATGAGTTCAGCAAAGTTATGCTGTTAGCATTTAAAAGCTCTTTTTTTGTTTTTAAAGACCTTGGAAACTGGAAAGGGAACAGATTTTTGTTCTTACACCATTATTTTCTAATTGAATGATGTAATAATCATCATGCCAATACCACAGGGAAATGGTCTTCTAGTATGTCTCAAAATTTGGATAGCAAATCCCCAAAAGTAACTCCTTAGTAATCTGGCAAGTGTCCAGGGCATCATTTCAACAAAGGTGCAGTTCCATGCTTCCTCGGTGGCTGCTCTGTGGAAACCAGAAATATGTTCCTGTCACTTTGTAAGCCTCATTTGAATGTATTTTCAGGTAAACCAGTCAGGCAGTCAGAAAACTTGTAGCAATGGGACAACAAGACCTATATTGCTAAGAAAAAAGAAGCAGAAATGAAGAGTTTACAAGCTGAGTAGGGAATGTCTATATTGTCCTACAAGGAAAGGTAGGTATTTCAGGTACTGTTCAATGAGTCAAAGGGCAAAATCATTGATACTGCTAAATCTGACTTCAGAGCATTTCTTTATAGAATCTACTAAGACATAAGCATGCCATAACTTCCAAACTTGAGCACTGTGTCCATTCCAAGCAGGTCTAAACAATCTGGTTATGAATACATTAGGAAAGACAAAATTTCTATAGCAGAATAAGTTTTAAATAATTTACACTAGATATGTCATAAATCATTGGGAAGAGCTGCAGGTCAGTAAGGAAAGCTTAGATGAGATTGTCAGGAAGCAAGTGTGCTCTGGACAGCTGTTTATTGCATGGGTTCATATATATATATATAAATGGTTGTGTATATTTGAGATAGTAAAGAAAAAAACCAAGACAAAATACTTCCAGCATGATCTTGTTCCTATTTTATGCCTGAACTGTAGAGTGCATCTACTTCAGACTGTCTTTGAGAAATGGAAAGCTTTTCCTCATCCATTATGCAGGGCTTAGCATACTGCAGCCTCTCAGGTAAACATTACCTCTTTTCAAACCAATACATTTACAGTAGGTGCATCATAATTCCACTTAAAAGAAACACTGTTAAAAAAGAGATTGGTTTTCTGAACTGCATATACCCAGCATGTGTTAGACCATGACTGTGGGATTGCTGCTGTCTTTTGTCAGTATGAGTTGGTCACTGGTATGAGGTGCTGTCCCGCTGGCCCAGAAAAGCAGCATCGTTACCACACAGTTCATGCTGCATGGGAGCTTTGGTCGCCCTGCAAATGGCCCTGCTGGCACGGGACACTGCAGCTGCTGAACATGGACAGCAACAGGGCATTCAAACAGATACTCCTCCTTCACACTGGAGTTGGAGCCACTTCATATTAGTGGCCTTTCTGACCAGTCAGGCCTTTAAAAAGTCAAAGCACACAGAACAAGATACTTCTCTTTCCATCTGGAGATAATGAGGAAGAAGACTTAGTTCATTATTACCATCGAGGACACAATGCCTTTGCTTTCCTCCCTCACAACAGCTCCTTGTAAAGAAGAAGCTCTTGCAGCCAGTCCTCAGAAAACAATACGCCACGGTCACAATAGCTCACAGTCAGCTCAGTCGCTAAAAGCACTGGAAAGGACAAGTTCTCAGGTCCCCAAAATTCTTGAAATGTCTGGTTTCCAGCTGGGCTTAGAAGACCAAACCCTGAAGGCATTGTGAGAGACTTAAGTGTCAAGAGGTCCCTCTGCAGAAGGTTCCCATGGTAAGTTTCCCATTGCAAAAGCACTTCAGAGGTGTGGAGTCTCCAGAAGAAATAAAATCCATCTGACAGCAGGTACCTTATTCTAGTAACCTTTGCTATGGAGACCATCCCTGACAGACCTGGTATCAAGTGCCCAGCTGGCATACAGGGATGTTTGTGAAATAGGCAGCTATTCTTAGCAGGAAGATAGTGCCAAGCCTTCTCCTTTCTGCCTGGGGCAGTTCCTCAAAAGAAGACTCCCGTGCCAGCCTTCTGTCCCAGAGAAGTCTGCTGTACAATGAGACAACATAGTTTCCAAGCCAGATTCAGCGCTGGGATGAGGGATGTTAGATCAGGTTCTCAGATGTGTGTGGAAAGGAGCGTGTTTCCTGAACAGCCCAAAGGATCAGCATGGGTGCTGCTCTGCTAACCCTAGAAGCCACTTGTATGACTTTGGTTGTCACCATGGGGTGACATGGGGATAGGCAGGCTGCTATTCCAAATTTATTTCTCTATTGTGTGAAAGGGCACTCTGCTGCTGATGTTGGTAAAACCTAATTGGTCCCAATATGTGCCAGTGCTGCCATGCTTTTCCTGAGAAGTGCTATCTGTGATTCTACAACAGCACACCTCATGGAGGGGCATGGAATATGTGCTGGCAGCCTCAGTCAGAGCACGAGGTGGTGTTCTGACCAGAACTGTGAATATGGGAAAGTCATGTTACTTGAGGAACATGGATCCTCTGGACAACAGCTGAGTCTTTCTCCAGAGCCCAGAAGCATTCGGGATGCAGCCAGAGGCATTCTGAGGGAAGATAATGAAAGAATATGAAACTGCACAAAGCAGAGCCAAAGCCTGTTCGAAGTAGCAAAGAAAACTTCTAATTAGGTGCTCAGACGTACTTTTTTATGACAGTTTCTGGACAGCTTTTCTTCCCTAGTTACCTAAAAAGAAATGAGAATAAAGGGCTTCTTCAGAAGGTAAGTCACCTTGTCAGACTGTATTTGTAAAAACAAACACACTGAATCTCATAAACCCTTTCTCCACAACAGTAAACAACAGATTAGAAAATGATTGAATGCAGTTCATTTTCTAATCTGATGCAGACATGCTCAAATAGCTTTATAGAGATATAGCACTGCAGCCTTCCTTTAGCCTAAATTAAGCAATAACTGCAACAGTTAGTCTGTATTTTAGCGTTGACCTCTGGTCTGCAGTCACTGCTGTGAAGGCCAATAAATGAGATTAAGGAAGGCTCAGTGTCAGTGTTTTACATCTTCATGCAGGTATATGTGCTAGAGCTGTGCTGTCTCTCTAAGCATATGTCTCTGTCGTTACTAAAACAAGATGTCATGGTAGACAGTGGCAAGATGCGCTCAGCTGCATCTACCCTTCCTCATCATGGTGAAGATGTCTAGTTTCAAAGTTTGGCTCAGACAAGACATCCTGCCTTATTCTCATCTTGCTTTCAAGGTCTAGAACAATAGCTGTTGTGAAGCCAGGTCTGTGTTTACTCCCCTAGGGACAAAAGGTAAGATGGCATCTCTGTAGGAGTTCCGACCTGAGTACTGTTTCAAGATGTTCCCTTTTTCTTTCCCAAAACAGATCATTTTTTTCCTATGTCATTGTTCCCCATTCTGAAGAATTCTTGTATTTTTTTAGCTCTGCCCTGTGGAACTTGTCTGACTTCTGACACCCTTCTAATGGTGATGTAAAGATCTCTCTCTCTCTTTAAAGATCACATGCCTAATTTTGACACCCAATGCTGATGTTATAAACAATTGTAAATGGTTTATTAAATGCAACCTTTGTGCTCATCTTTTCCTCTGTTTATTTCTGGAAAAGAGTGGACTTGCCTAAGATAGCTCTCTTCATGTTAATTCTTGAATTTCTGCCATAGAACATAAAATTGTAAAAGTGTTGCAGGAAAAAAAAGCAATAGTTCAAAAATGTCAGTGTTACAGTATTTCTAAACCTTTGAACAGAGCACAAATGTTTCTTAGAACAACAGATGATACATGAAAATCATTATTACATAGCTATAGTAACAGAAGATCATACATAGATGGTGCCAAGGGATTGATTTTTATCGTAGAAGGTTTCTCTCTAATCACAATAACAAAAAATAACTTCAGAACGTAAGTTTAGCAGAAAAAAAGAAAGTTTGATGTCAAAGGTAATATATATACCATGTTTTTGAAGAGAAATCTAGATGACAGATGAATTTATTTGTTTGAAGGCACAAATTGAAACAGTTAGCCATAAATTCATCTGTGTATTGATCACAGATACTCATCTATAAAATGTAAATTACTATTGAATGTGCTAAATGAAATTATTATTTAGCATATTTAAATATGTGAGGAAACTCAGACGTCAAGCTGTTTCTGTGATCCATGGTAGTGAAAAAATAGTGAGCATGTGCATGCACACATCTAGAAAAAAAACTGAATGTGTCCACACCCAGTTAGAAGTTCCCTGTAAAGAGTACAGGCATTTTCCTGACTCCATTTTAGGGACCGTATTAGATTTAAAAGTCACAGAATCAGTTCAACAGATCCTAAGGTTGGTTTACCCACATTGCCTCTTGCTGAGGGCATCAGAGTCTTCCACTCTGCCTTTATTATTAAAGTAATCAGAGAATCATGGACTATCCTGAGTCAGAAAGGCCCCAAGAGAATCATCAAGTTAAACTCTGGGCCCTGCACAGGGCAGTCCCAAGTCACACCATGTGCCTGAGAGTGTTGTCCAAACTCTTCTTGAGCTCTGTCAGGCTGGTGCTGTGAGCACTTCCCTGGGGAGCCTGTTCCAGTGCCCAACCACCCTCTGGGTGAGAAACCTTTTTCTGATATCCAGCCTAATCCTTCATGCCATTCTCTTGGGTTCTATGGCTGATCTCCAGAGAGAAGAGATCAACACATGTCCCTCCTCTTCCCCTCATGATGAAGCATCAGGCTGCTATGAGGTCTCCCCTATTCCCCTCTAGACTGTTCCCCATCTCTGTGGCCCTTCTTTGGATGCTCTCTAATAACTTAATATATTTCTTACATTGTGGTGCCCAAAAGTGCACACAGTGCCTGAGCTGAGGCTGCACCAGCACAGAGCAGCGTGGGACAATGGTTGGCAATGAAAGAAAAGAAAAGAAAATCAGTTCGTATTCATTTGAGTAAACCAGGAAAATCTTTTTTCATCACTCTTGTTGAATGACAGATTATCACACAGTCTGTGCTCTGTCACTTCAGCCATCTGATTTGAGACTACATAGCTGGTAACTACACTAATTTGCTTCTGAAAGTTTTCAAAATACTCAAAGGAGCTCCTGAGCTGAGGAAACTGCTGGACTCCTGTAGCAGTCAGCATCACAGCAAGCAGGGAAGCAGGTTCTGGCACCGGAAGAGGCAAGTCATTATTCTTTAAATGTGAGCCCTGCCTGAGCACTTTGGAAGGAGCAAGGGTATTTACAGAAGGAAAGACTGACAATCTTAGAACACTAACTGGAAAAGGGCTCACTTCCAGTGAGAGGAAAGCGTGAACACCAGGGATCATACATCATAATTACAGGGTTTTGTGTATTTGAGTGACACACAGCACAGAAATGGAAGATACCTAAACTTCAGGATAATTGCTGTATGTGATAATAGCTCTTCCAGCAAAGTGTAAATAGTGAGACAGAGAAAAGTAATTTCCAGTGTTCTTAGAAACTGTGTAACTTTCCTCTAGTTTGTGAAAGGAAAATTATATGCTCTTGCCAGAAAAGAATGGAAAAATAATGAAGCTCAGGGACTATGGGGCAAAGGGCAGAGGGTTAGGGGGGATCAAGCAGAAGAGAACATAACGAAGCATTTGGGTGCTGTACCATGAGTTAGAAATGATTAAACAAAATAAAAAACCACAAGCAGATGCTCATCTGCTAGAGACAGAATAGTAAAGTAAATAGATACTTGCTGTTTATGTATCAGTGCAATTTTCTGTTAGGAACAAGAGGATGAAAGAAAGACATTCTTTCTGTCTGTGTTGATGTTCCCACTGCACATTAAACAGGACTTTTGCAAGCACCTCAAATTAACCTCAAAAGCATGTGGAAATTATGTCTAGCAGTATGTCAGCTGATAACATTTGGAAAATCTCAGCATTTTAAAATCTTAAAATTCCTTTCTTTTGTTAAATGTGTGTAATTACATTTCTTGTGATGCACAAATGCATTGGGTTTAATTATTTTCTTATGTTCCCAAATTACCATTTTCAGCCACTTTTTTTCTGAGTAATTTAAACTATTTGATTCATCTGAGGCAGATTTCTTGAACCCTTCTAAATTCCCAGTTCACACCTAGAGGTTCATGCAACTAGAACATTCCCATGGGATCTCAGCTCCTCTTCCTGATTTCAAAAGGGCTACTGGTTGGCTGTTTCAGTGATCATCAACCTCATCTTCTAAACACTATTTTGTGCCTGAACTATGACAGACCCTAGGAATTACTAACTAATCTCAGTGCCATTTAAAGCTGACAATACTCGCACACCACACAACAGTACTCACTGTAACTGAGGGTATGGGCTGCACAAGGATTGCTTTTCCTCCTACCCCGGGTGTTTTGCCAATGTGAATTGTACATTTTCAGAGTCAGAAATCAGGGGTCTTCTGTGGTATTTTGAACTACCATAAATAAAACCATGAAGAGTGAAACCTTTCATTTGAAATAATGCTACTTTTCTGGACCTTTAAAAATACATTTTTATCCTGATATGGTGACCAATACAAGAAAATCTTGGAAATATGTTTGATTATGCAGAAAAAAATAAAGCTGATTGCTCACTCTTGTCTGCTTCAGAAAGCTACAAGGACCATGACCTGACATCTCTCTGCTGTAGAGCCAGTCAATTTATCCAGAGATTTTCTCACTGCTAAAGAAATCCAAATATAAGCCATTAGGGCAATGGTGTGTTTGTAATTTAAAACTAATTTCATCCTCAGAAGGTACAGCAGATTTAAAGAAAAGGTGTATCCTAAGCAAGCAGACTAAATCCCTTTGGGTATTTCTGCAGTTCAAGACTAAAGGATAACTTCAAAAGGACTTAATTGATACAATTTTCCACAAAGTTTTCCCTCTCAGTCTTCTTAGTTTCCCAGGCAAAACCTTACCTTTTTTCTAAGGCTTATACATGTGATCAAAATTTATGTTCATGTATTGGAAAAAGGAGCAGCTCTTATTTTTTCACCAACTTTGCTCTTTTTCTCTGTCATCATAAAAGACTTCAATACATGCTTAGTTTTTGTGAGTGTATGTGAAAATCATTAAGTTCATTCACATTATGGATATGCCCTCTAAAGAAATGCAGTAATACTTGGTGGATAGGAATAGTTTCACTAAAGCAAGAGTTATAGCTCTAGTAGCTATTATTGGGCATTTCTAGAATCTTGGCATTTCTTCCTAGATCATTTCCATAATGTAAAAAACTCCACTGAAGACAAAGTCTCTTAACATGTGAGACACTTTGCTGAAGGATGAAACAAGTTAAATCATAACATCAAGTTTGACTTTAGGCTCCTGCTTTTGAAAATGGAGTTGCTTAGTATTCAACACTTTAGAAGTCCTTTGGACAAATTGCCTGGTGTCTGTAGACTTTTGATCTTTGTGGAGTAGTTTTTCAAGAACCTTGAACCTTGAGTTATGCTTCTGAGAGATTTTTAACTGTCTCAGCCAACTTCTTCTAATGGAAAAATATGAAGCCTAGTTATACATACAAAAAGTGTTTGGTGTTTGCAGACAGTTTAATCCCACTGCATGTGAAGGACTTCCTTCCTTTATTTACATATCAGATAAAACATTGGTCCTGTTGAAATGAATATCAAATTTCCATTGACTTTAGCCATTTCACATGTTGAACACAGCTGTCAAAAATAGCTGTCGTTTCTGTAATATAACAGAAATTTTGTATTAAATACAAATTTTATAATACTTCCTTTCTCAAGTTTCTGAAAAGTTCCAATGGTCCTTTATATCCCTTGATATCACCTCCTGAGCAAGGACAAAAGTACTGTTGTCTGCATATGTTGGTATCTGTGAATGGTTTGAAAAGTTCATTTCTCCATTTTACCTGAAAATTTTGATATCTTAAGCATTCTCAGAGCACATCCACCTGCTCAGTTACACATGACACAAAACCAAGCTGATGGTACTGTCTTCCTGCAATTAGAATTGTTCAGGGTGTTTGACATATGCTTAACTCTTTTTCCAGCCTTTGCTTACTAGCAGCTAAGAAATTGAGTATTCCTAAATAAAATGGTGTTTTCATCTCTCCTTCTGAAGGTATTTCACTTCCCATGGAATTACTAAATACTCATAGGCACAAGAGAGAATGCTCTAATCATTAGTAAGGGTATAATCTAGACACTCAAGCTATTGGGGACAACCGAGGCCAATTAAAATTCTAACAACAGCAACAACAAAAACTACACCAAAAAAAGCGCAATGAAATATGTGTAGACATAGGGTTAAAACTCAAGTTTCCCCTAAACAGTCAAATATATCAATTACACTTTTCTTGCTTGTGTGAGATGCATTTTATGTGTATAGTCTTACTTTCTCTCAGTGTTTAACTATCCTGTAAGGGTGGATTGAAAACTCTATCTTCATCCTCAGATATTTTGTAAAGTTTGTGCCCTGAGAAGTTGAAGTTTATTAAGTGAAAGAAACAACTCAGCCCAGAGTTCCTGCTTTCTTTATCAGCACTCTAATGATCAAGCTAATGAAAGATGGGGCAGGTGATAGCACCAACAGTTCATCCTCTCCAGCTGCTTCTCAGAGAACAGGAACACGTCCTTTCATTTTTTATTTAAGCATCTAATTCCTGAAGGAAGTTTCTGCCCTGTGAATCCCTGGCAGTATTTGCCACCAGCTTTGAATATCCTAAATAGGCATAATTCAAACCATGGCATTTCCATGTGGCTGTCTCCAACTGGCTCTACGCTTACCCTGCTAGCCTTCTTGTGTTCCAGGAGAATTCCAATTTCTTGTAAGGGAAACCTAGGTGATATCTTATGAATCAGACATGGAAGTACCTAACTCTAGTCACAATTTGTCTTTTGAGAGAATAGCTCTGAAGCCTTATATTATTTTTCAGTTGTTGACAGCACATGACAACACTTCTGTGCAATGTCTTTCCTGTACAATCCTCTTGCTACCCTAGTTCTCAATACACTTTACATCAAAACTCATCCTCTGCCTGGTGCTCTGTGAAAGCTGATTTGTTACTGTTACCAAGAAGTGAAGCTTTAAACATTAGACATTATCACTTAAGCTTTTGATCTTTTCTTTGGTCTCTTTTCTGCTTAGAAATATTCTCATCTTATGCTGCTGTAGTAAACAAATATGAGCTTCTGAAGAGTATTAGTCCAGCAGTTAAGTGCATTTACTTTACTACTATGGCATCAAAAAAAACCTGCAAAAGAAATATGAAGTGCCCGTAAATAAACTAGATTAAAATTAATCTCAAAAGTTGTTCAGTGTTTGATTGGGGACCCCAAAATCTACTGAATATGACTAGTCTAAATTTTATTGACTTTCAATACATTCAGTGGAGTATACCTCACTCTTTTACTTTGTGCAAAGTACTTTGCAGGCTACACCATGCTCCATTCACCATTGTACAACCTTAAAACAAGTGGAACAGTGGGACAGTGGGATAACTCATGTTAAAATCACATGGATGGCATTCAGCTGAGTACATGCAGACTCTTACAATGTAGACATTTACAGCTAAATGAGACACCCGCTGGTCCTGTTACAGTCAACGGAGAGAAACAGGCATTTCTAGGATGCAACTTGGCTTATTCTAATGTAGACATCTAAAATAGGTTAGATGAATCATACACTAGAAGTGCCTATTTCTGGTTCTCTTTATGCTCAGTGGGGAAAGTGACTAGCTCAGATGCAGACATTCACATAGTAGACATCTAAAGTTAGGTGAGATGAACAACCAAAGATGTCTTTCCATATCCCCTTTAAATGTCTGCTTTAGGAAAAAAAAAAGTCAAAGAATTCTTTTCAGCTAACACTAGCCTTTACCAAAGTATCATTTCTCTGAGTATTTTATTTTTAACCTCTTCCTAGAAACACTTTTCAAGATCCACATCACAACTGATACCCATCACAGACAAGTTTTTGATACAAAGCTTTTGTCTTTGTCACAATACTGCAATTGTGAATCAATTTTGTATCTCAAATAAATGTGTTGTATACCTGATCAGTGCTTCCCTAAACAAAGACTACAAACATTCCAACAGATCAACATAGAAGAAAGCAGTAGATGATAGCTAAGTAAAGCAAGGTTGGTAATAAAGGAAAGTGAAGACTAAGACTATGTTCAGAACTGCCCATCCATGGATATAATTGAAGCAGACAAAGTGAGAAGAAAGGCTACAAAAAGTAACATGATGACTACAGAAAAGATGCAAGGCAGCAGAGAACTCTGAAAGTTAATATTCCTTCAGCCACAGAACTTCTGCTTATCGTAATGGCTGTTGCTGCCTATGCCACCAAGCTCACCTGCTTCTTTTTCCTTGGTGCCACCATCCAAATGTCGGTATGGGTAGCTGTCATCCAAGCTAGTAGAAGCCATCATCAGCATCACCAGTAGCTCCTAGCTGTATCAATCTTTAAGTTTATTTGTTTACTAATAATTATGCCACAATTTGGAAAGATCTACTTTGTGCTATTGAATGTGTATATCTGTTTATATCTGTTTATCTATGTAATATAAAAAAAGTAGATTTAAAATTCTCAGGGGAATCACAATGGTGTAATCATACCAGCTGCAACACTTCAGCTTCAGTAGAGCTGTTTATTATGTCAATATAAAGTTGTTTTTTACACCCTCCCTGCAACAGTAAAATGTCTTGATTTACATAGGTCTTGTGGTCAAATTTCCACCAAGTTGTTTGCCATAGCCCACCAGTTTGTGCTTATAAAGTACAGTATGCTGGCCATCCAAATACTAACCAGATCTTTGGCCCTACATTTTAAGAAAGGTAAACTTTCAACTCAGATCTTTCCCCTCAAGTGTCCTGCAGTTGTACAATCCATCTCCTGAAGGTTTGGCTCACCATGTTCCCTATGGAATCTGTCAGGGATGCAAACAGATAATTTCTTAGACAGCTTTCTCTCTGCATTTTATACCTATATTTTCACGAAGCCAGGAGTGGCTACATGATCTCCTGATGGAACACAATATTGTGGAAGAAAAGTCAGGCAATATTCTAGCATTTTAAGGCCATCTGTATATACACTGATGCACATTTACTTAGACTGTCGTGTTTTTGTAGTTAAATAAATCAGTTGGAAACATGGGAGTTGTATAGCAAAAAAGAAAATGTTAGCAAACAAATGAAAGTAAAGAACATTGGAACACTTCCCTCTATATAAAATGATTTTTCTTCACATTCATCTAATCTTCTTTGCATATTCTGGTCTCAAACATTAATATCCTGGCCTCAGATTGATAGGAGTATCTCCAAAGTATGAAGCAGTAATGTCTGACTTATTGTTTAACCCTTGGATATTTATATTCATGTGCTATATCATTTACAGAATCTGTTATTCATCTCAGGTGGTGTTTTCAGGTGGTCAGATGTTCAGATTTAACTTGCCAGAGTCGCAATGTGGTTTCTGCAGAGATGCGGGGTAAGGGCTGTTTACTCATCTTAGGCATTGTGTTTTGCACTATTAAGTTATCACCGCAGAGTTCACCTTGAGAGCTGTTCCCTGAAATGTATAATGGTTAACCACTACAAAAGTTGCCACCTTGAGATGCACAAAAGGCTGATCCAAAGGCAAATTCAGCAGCAATAGTTAATCACATTTACTACATGTTAAAGGTAGAGTTGGATTAATTTTGAGCAATACTGAGCACAGCCCATAGAAGTCTCAAAATTACACTAAAATAATTTCTGATGTCGTGCATTAAATGAACTGACATGAAAGGGAAGGAGAGCTCTGTGAGAGGTGTGCTCAGCAGAAAGGTTTCCTTGGAATAAGCCCCGTTCCCGACTCTTCTCCAAACGGTGTCACGCAGAGCTTCCCTTTCAGCGATCGCATCCGAGCGCCCGCCTTCCTGAACTTGTGAACTGTAAATTTAACGAGTTCAACAGGACAATTCTCCAGTGTAAAATAATATCCTTGTCTCCAGTTTGGGAACTCGCTGAAACCATCTATTTAGAGGGGCACTGCCGGGCTAAAATAATGCGGCTATTTAAAANNNNCAGCAGGAGCAAGAGCGCGAGTACCCCCTTGACTCTCTTCACCGGCGGAGGGGCCGCACCTTCTCGTGAGTACCGACCTGGCCGTCTCTGCCACCGCGCCGCGCATCACGCTGAGGGAGCTGCCGCGCCCGCCGTCGCGCCAGTGTCACATCCCGCCGGTGTCACA